>JANHFK010003298.1:239197-258939 GCA_036250565.1 Sibynophis collaris | reverse complement strand
AATAAAAAGAATTTAAAAATGATAAATTTTAAAAGAAACCTATATTGAAATGAAGTGCTGAAAACTAAAACCAATTAAAATCTAAGATTTATAAAGTTTGAACAATTAAAAAAGTCTTTACCTTTCAAAGCTCAAAGATGTGCATTTTAAAGATAAAATGCTAGGGTAATAAAACATCTGCAAGAAAACAAGCAAACTTAGTGGGCAACAAGGACCCCTCATTTCAACCCTGAACTACACACATTCTCCTTTATTGATAAAATATTTTTTATATCTTCTATTTCTCTACTATCCCAAAAGGAGTAAACATGTAGCAAGCCAGAGATATGCAAACACTGATATTGGAGAGACAGATATTGTCATCTTACTTTATAATATAATATTCCATTCTTTCAGTACAGATATACAGCCTGATCTGAATTGGAATACAATGCTTTGGGACTATATTTTGTCAAGTATCTTTCACAAATCAAATCCATAAGCATTTCTCTTTTGAAGTGAACTTTTTGGGCAGTGAGGCAAAACAACTCTAATTTTACAAAAAAATCAATTATATAACTTGTGTCCTGGTTTTGATTTTGATCCCACTGGATGGAATTGTCACTACAAACAATCAGTAACAGTCAATTCATCTAATTTCATATTAGTCCTTTTAAATAACATAAGATTTATTTTGAGAATGAAAATCTTTTCTTTCTAGGTGGACGAGGAAGAGATGGCTGTCCTGTCATTACTTTTCCTGAATTCTCTACATTTAGTGAAATTCCAGAAAAGGAGTTTCAAAGTGTTTTGACATACCTCACTAATATTCCCAGGTAAGGTTCCCAGCTACAATTGAGCAATCTATACAACCTACCAAAAAGTCCTCCCAAAGTTTTGATTCATTGAATGCAGAGTCTTGTAACATTTTTGGCTAGGAAATATAGGGCAGAGGGAATTTTTAATGGAGGGTAAACATAGAACATTTTTCAATATAAAACAGGACAGAGCCATATCAATCTTTAAACGACACAATTCCTGTAATGTTTCTTTTAAAGGTGTTCCATTGAACTATTTTCTATCCATGATGCCAACTTTAGTTAGTTCAGATTGGGCATGAGAGTCACAGTCTTGATATGAATGGAAACTTTTAATAAAAATTTTAAATATATTTTTTATTTTGAAATTTTGTACTTGTTTATGAGGGATTTGGTAAGAGCAAAAATTCCCTATCCCTCAATTAAGTGGTGGTGTTTCTCTTCCTTATCACTGAGATTCCTTTTCGGTAGCATAGTTCCTTCTTCTAATAAAGAAAATACATTTCAACTTTTTTTCATACACAATCTGCTCAGCATTCACAATAATTAGACATTCAAGTTGTTTTGGTTTATGCTTGCCTGTTTTTATTTTTATTGCAAATGGCTGGCAATCAACTTTTCACATTACTTGATGGGTTTGTATCTTCAAGTAGAAAACAAGAATATATCTCTTTCTTTGCACTCTCCAACTGCAGCACATGCAGCTGAACAGAGCAAAAGAAAGAACTTGCTGCCTCTTTCCATCTCAGTGTCTTTCAGCTGTAGACTGTCGTGGATCTTCCTTCTTAGCTCAGTTTCCTGTTTGGAAATTTTTGTTTTTGTTCACATGATCCTTTAAAGATTGGGGCTAAGCAATGTCAGAAATTTTAGATAGAACCAGGAATATAGAACCTAGAAACTTATATTTCATAAGATGAACGTTACATTATTCTACATATAAAATTACATATTACTGACAAAAAACACATAAGGAAAAATAGTTTTTATTCTGGAGTGGACATTATTGATAGTTATTAAAGGACAGATTGTCACTGTACGAGGAAACACAGTCACTGAGTTAAAAATTGCTTAGCACATTGTAAGCCGCCCTGAGTCTTCGGAGAAGGGCGGCATCTAAATCAATTTTTAAAAAAAAGAGAGAGAGAGATGTGTATAAAGAACCCTGGTCTTCAGGAAGAAGGGTAATTAACGTTTTGAGCAGCTGAACTTGCATGTAATATTTGTTGACTCTGTTTTAAAGAGAATTATTATTATATCTTATTCTATCTATTAATCAATATACATAGTTGAATGGGCTGGTATAATAGGGCATTCTTGCTGTAAGATCTAGTGAATAAGTTATTTTTTGTTTCCTCCTCCTCCCTTTCCAACTCAGTTCACAAGATGCTGGAATTGGATTTATCCTTGTCATAGACCGCAGGCAAGATAAATGGACATCAGTGCGCACCTCTATAATGCGAATTGCGGTGAGTTGCTGTGCAGCTAGTGCTTTTTTTTCCTTGACAAATCTGTGTGAATTGAGTAACATTTTTATCTTCCAGAGTGCCTGGAATCTATTTTTTTTTTTAATATAGAAATGTTATAAAATTATCTGCTTCTCAAATAAATGTTGCTTATTTGAGAAGCAGAAATAAAAGTGACTTTAATAAAATTTGAAGTTTGTAGAAATTGCTGCATTATATTTAGAGATTCGATGAATATTTTTATCAACTACATCAATATTGCGGTTTTGTTGATTATAAAACCACATACAAACTACTGAACATTTACTAATATTCTGTTGTTATTTTCGGAAAATGACAGTCAAAGATAAAATCGCTAATTGTTTTATCAACGCAACACCTTAGTTTTAGGCTCTCAATAGATTAGAGATAAGCATCTTTTTCCCTTTTAAATAGCCACATCATTTATATAGTAAAATTTTTGAGTTAAGTTTTCCATTTAAGGGAAATTATATCTCATAATTACATATAGAAAAAATATTAATTCTAGAACTAGTAATTGTTTACGTAAAGGCAATAATAAGGGCAGGGCTTTCAGAAATTTGAAGGAGATTTAAGGAATAATGTCCATAAAATGCTGCCCATTTTGTAAAACCAAGATTTTTATTATTTCTATGGTACAAGAACACTGGAGTTAGTTATAAAGTTATTAGAATCTCAGAAAGGATTTTTTTTAAGTTAATAACATTAACATTTCCAAGTATAGCAATGTTTGACCTAGTTCAGGTATATTCTGCATCTCCATTTTCCAACTTGAAGTGAGTGATGACCCTTTAATGGGGGAAAGGGGGGAACAGATAAAACATTGATGGCATTCTGATGCCTATTTACTGAGACATGATTCCCTCTCTTCCATTAAGCAGTTGGGTCCATCAACTGTCTCCTTGACATGAGTTTTGCTATAGTTTAGCCAACAAGATAGTTGCTGTCCTGGGAGTTAATTGATTGTGGGTTGACATGCTTGCCTCATCCTCCAGGATGGCAGGTATGAACAGCTTTTATACCACAAATTAATAGATGTTCATCCCTGTTTGGATGCAGAATAAGTTTTCCACTTTTTAATTATAACCAATGGCCAATTTCCCTTATTAATTCCATTTTATGCTGTAGCAATTAGGGTGTGACCAGAATAATGTTACCTATTAGCTCAATATCATTCTTTGTGATCCTATTTTAATCTATGCTCACAGCCATTTCAGGTACCTGGGGTAAGGACATCATGATTAGTACAAACCATGAAGGACCAACCCGTTGTCATTTAAATCATGGTTTTGAATAATTCTTGATGTATGGCAATAATAGTTTGTCTGATTCATCTGGCATAGCGTGTATCATTATTTCAATCAGAAGAAGGAGAAAGGAAGTGGTATGGAAAAATGGGAGGAAAAGTGAACCAGTCACACATTTCTGATCTGCAGAGCATAAACACAAATGTTTTGAACAACTCTGGGTAGCTTACAGTAAGGGATTGTATTATTGTTGTTCAATAAAAAGTACTGTCTTTAAAGTATGAGACAAATATAGAAAAGGAAACATCCAGATCTATCGCCTCTGGCCTTGTTCTTAAATGTCCATAATTTGATACAGATTTTTTCCCAAGGTAAAAAACCTTACTAATTTTGGATTATCATTTTATAAACAACTTTGTACCACATCTAAAGTACTGAATTTTTAAAAATATATATTTTTAATTTTTCTATTTTCTCAAACTCCTCCAGCTTTATGGCCCTTTTTATTTTCCAAAATTAAAAAAAAATTGTCAGCTAGGAGGCACTTTTGGAAAAAGGCAAGGATAGGGAAGTTGGAGCTAATTTTAATAGCAATGCCAGCTAATCAGGTAGACTTGCTTCTGAATAGTTCCTGTAACTAAATATTTCTATTTCATTGTGATCTGACAACTGTGTGTGTTTACATCCTTTATGTCCTCTACATTGCTGTGTCTGAAAGATGTTTAGTTCCACACCTATTTCAGGAATGTATTTCCTAGCAGGATTGCAGGAGAATTGTCTCCATTTTTTACTTTCGAATTATTTTTCAGTACAGATGATTCTGTAGAGCTGGTGTGTTCCAGGGCCCACACCCAGTTTTAACTTGGCATTTGTGAACTTGATTATTTGTTTGCCTTTTGGTTTTTTTTTAGACTCATGAGGGTTGGGAACTATTTTTAAAAACTGGTTTTGAGCTATCTGACAAAGTTAAGTAAAGATAAGCTATTGTTCATTGGTTTCTAAAGCTTTAGAGAGGAACAGATTGGCTATGGTGAGGTAACGCCAAACAATTAAATAAATAAATAAATAAATAACAACTTGAGGAAACATAGCTTGATCATCCCTGAATGAGCTAGCTGTGAAAAAAACAGAATCAATATCCTTCCAGGTGGCAAAGTTTATTCATTTCAGAACCCTTCAGCTCATTATTAGCTTGTAGGCAATGTGACAAGTTCCAGGGCATGTCAGTGAAGTATAGCATGCATTTTTACGGATATTCCAGAAATTCTTTTTCAGCTCCAAATTCTTTATACAAATAGAAAATAAAGTCTGAAGCTCTCAGAGCTTAAAGTGTAATGACTTCTACATAATGTCTATTGAAAATACATTGTTTCTCAGAACATCTGGATTTCTTCAGCAAATATGAAATAAAGCTTCACTGAAACCTAAATAAAATTGCAATTTAATGGAGGTTTTTTTTTCTTAGAATGAGTCACAAAATCACTTCCTTCTACTGTTTTTTTTCCATTCAGGTTTTGTTATTGTTTTTAGTTCCTCATAGAAAACCAACATAGGGACACATATCTCAAATGTCACATATCTTATCTAAAATGTAATGAAGCACTTCTATTTTCTGATGACAACCAAAAGATCCAATGGGATGGTCAGGGATGATTCTGTAAGATTAATCTGTTTTATTAAGCAGAGAAAGCCTTTTTGTTTATTTGTTTCTAAATGTGCCTAAAATGTTTTTTGCTTATAATAAAAATTCCATTGAGGAAAAAAGTATATGTGATTTTTTCCTCAGGCCTAAAAATCTTTTGAAGAGAGAGATGGATGGAACTATGGTATATATACAGCTTAGCTTGTGGGAAGCAACATGTTATTTATCTATAAAATGCCCGTTCTTAAGTAAAAGATGATGCCTAGGAAAAAAAAGACAATAGTGCATTTTTCAAGTACACTATAACCTTATTATTATTCTTTATAAGTTATTTCAAAGAGTCAAAGTTTCTCTTGTTCCGTATAAACATATCATCAATTAAATAATACCCTAGCTCAGTTTAGGCAGCACATCAAATCATGCTTTTAGGAAAGCTTATCTAAGATTTGGTGCAATAGCTTAATTAAAAATGACATCAGCTACAGAACCTATCTCAGAACATAGATCTTGGAAGCCATAAATGATAATTTGGTATAATATCTGAATTGGCAGACTATAATTACATCAATTTCCATTACTCCATAGAAATTAAATTAACTTAGTTAATTTAAATTAATTCCTAGTTTGCCTATATCTGAAGTTCAAAATGTAGTCCAGTTTAATCTGTAGTTAATACAAAATAAGTGTAATGTAATTTGTAAACTGATCTGTTGATTCTGTTTAATAATATGTTAAATATGATGATTCTCTTTCACCATTTTGCAGACATCATTTCCAGGAAATCTGCAACTCGTTCTGGTTTTGCGTCCAACGGGATTCTTTCATAGAACTCTCTTTGACATTGCCTTTAGATATCATGGAAATGACTATAAAATAAAGCTTCCGGTCAGTGTTTAATCTTTTTATTTTCATTTGTAATTTATTTTTAACCTATGCTTTTTGTATATTTGAAATTATGTCATTTTAAAATAATGTTAATCTTTTCACTATAAGATATGAAAAAGTACTAATTACTACTCATTAAGTAATATTTATTGAAGGTGATAGCATTTTTTTAAACAAAAACATGCATAAATGAGGTCTTTTGTAGATGTTCTTATATAAGTACATTTTAAAAAAATGATTTAGAAAAAGTACCTTGGATATTGTGAGTGAAAGAGTAAAGCATTTATCTGCTGTTCATTAAAGAACTGACTTTTTCAGACTTTAAAAAGCTTTGAAAAGGTTAAAGAAATTGATATTAATTTCAATATTAATTAAAGGACTCTTTAAAGCTGCTATGGGTTTATCTGTATTACTCTTTGAGTAATAGAGATATGCTGTCTTTACATGAGGTCAAAAGAACTTCTTCCAACTCATTTTCAAACCATGCTCAGTTAATATTTATTTGATATAATTATTTGGTTAAAAAACAACAACAATTAATGTGGGGGAAAGTCACCCAAACACACACACACAAGACTTATATATTAATAGGCAGGAAGTTTTCTAGAATTAGTCAAAATAATACACATTTGTGCACAAACTTCTGAGATTTTCAGAACTATTCTTCAAGCAGTTTAAATGCTATTATATTGGATTATAAGGCTTCATAAATCATTCAGAAAGGCCCATCTGATTCCTTAGGAGCACAAACAGAGCACCTACCTGCTGTTCTTTAAAATAGCCCTGCCTTTTTCCAGAATTATGTCACTTTTCTCTGAAGTTGCCACATAAGTCTAGGAAATGAAGTGGCTGCTTTAAAGACTTCAAAACAAAATTTTACTTTTGTTAATGCCCCAAATAAGCCTTTTCAATCATATCTAAAGCATTGCTAGCCCTATTAGATAAGAATAAGAACTTCTGCTATTTTATATGGTGTATAAATGTCAAGCTTTTTCTAGTTATTAAGATTACCACCTTGATTGAAGAAGATATTTTATATGCTGTTATGAGAGTGAAACTCTCCTTTATCTGATAAATCATGTTTCATTGAATGCTATTATTTAGTTTCATGACTACAAATTTGCCAAAACTACCAAAGCAAAAATCCAAAAATCATGTTAATTGTATTCACTTGATGTTGTGATTTCTGTCTTATAGATCATAATGCTGAGCTCACTAACAGAATTAAATAACTATATTGATACAGCCCAACTAACTGAAGATCTTGGGGGTTCCCTAGATTACTGCCATAATAGGTGGCTTACACAGCGCACCGTGAGTTTTTTTTTAATTTTCTATTTTATACCCTGTTAATAGATACCAATTGAAATATCAGTGATTGTATCTCAAAAACATTAAGAGTAATGAATTTTCAAGTGTTGAATTCTATTAAAAGGAGTTTTTAAATAAGTTTTGAGAAAATACATTATTTTTTTTCAGAACTATCCTCATAAACAACATATATAACAACAATATACAGTATATATATATTCATTCAATAAAATGGAATAGACCTACAATATATCTAAATGCATGACAGATTTACTTTTTTATTATGAAAGACTGAGAGAATTAATGAAAGGTACAAGGGTTTTAAAGATTCTGAATGTGAGACAAATCAATATTTTAGTACAGGTAATCCTCAATTTACAACCATAAGGGAGCTAGAATTTCTGTAGTATGTCATGTCGGTCTTAAGTAGAGGCATCCATGTGATTGACCCAATTTTATGACTTTTTTTGTAGCAGTCATAAAGCAAACATTGCAATCATTAAGCCCATTGTCTGCAATGGCATTTTTTGCTGGGAATATGAAGTGCTATGATTTCCAGCAGCAAAAAACCCCCACAACACCATTATAAATTGCATTCATGTGACCCAAGACACTGCAAATGGCCATTAATGCAGGCTGGTTGCAAGTGCCCAAAATGTGATCACATGACCGCAAAGGCAATCATCATAAATTCAGGTCATAAGTTCTTTTTGGAGGGTCCATTGTAACTTTGAACAGTCACTAAGTGACTGGTCATAATTTGATGACTATCTTTATTCTGTAGTCCCATATAGAATGGAATAGAACTTGGGGAAAAATGGTCGTAGGAAAAAAGTGAAAAAGCTAGAGTGAATGTACAACAATTGCAGAAAGAGAAAGAGTAAGGCCTCTATGAAAAAGAATTAGAAGAGAGCTTGCTTTTCCAATAGAATGAAGGCAAAGGGGAAATAAGGAAAGAGGAAATGTAGCTTGATTTCAAAGAAATAAAAATAATTAAATTACAGAGTACCACAAAATGTGTGGAAAAGTGTTTGAAGGGATGTTTGGTAGAAATATTACCTATGTACATAGATAAGAAGATAGCTGCAAGGAATGCAGTTAAAATGAGGAAAACCAGTAAGATTAAAAGATAGAAATTCCAAGAGATTTTGCTGGAAAATTTTTTTAAAAAGCTTTTGAAGAGCTAAGCAAAATGTTTCCAGCATAATGAATGGAATTATAAATAAAAGCAATGAAATGGCTTGGGATGAAACTGAAGTGAGGACTGCTAGACAAAATATTCTAAAACTGGCACATGAAAGAATGGGGCTGAAACAAATGCTGGCAGAGCAAGTTATTGTATATAAACAAGGAGTAAACCCCATTCTCACTTGCATGGTTGATGCTACCTAGTTGGGTAAAGAAATGTCTGCAAACAAACAACCAAACTCAGAGATCACCAAGGACCCTCAGAGATAATTTTATTTATACCTATAGACATACATTTATATTTAAATCAAAATGTATAAAGACATGTCTTCCGTGTCCAATACGTGTCATGTATTTGTAATTCATAAGGCTATAGACAGCTTTGCTCGAATGGTTAAGCAGATACCTCAAACTCTTCAATCCTTTGGGAATGAGCTTGCAGAAGAAGAGCTACCAAACAATGCTCAGGCTACCAGCTACCTCCTGGCAACACATACAGAAAGGAGAGACAAAATGAAGGTATTTTAGAGCAATTGTTAGATAAGATGATTTTATTGAATTACCCCATTAACTGGTGCTTAGTTTTTCTTCCCCTTCACAATTTTTTTTCTTTGAATGTTATTTGGTATCCTCCCTTTGAAACAGTGCCAGTAAATTTTATGATCTCTCACATTTTCCATGGATCTAAAGTTTTAAAACATTTATATTGCTAAAACAGTAAATAAAATCCTATGTAAATAAAACAATTCCTGTGACATGATTTTTATCTGTAACAAATAGATTATTTAACTTGTATTTTGGCCTTATAATGTTAGAATAAGATTTTTGGGTTTGTCCGCACATGCACACACAATTAGGTTTTATAATTTTTTGGTTATATTTGTTTTATTTATTTTTAAATCTTTATATCTCACCTCTGGATTTCACATGTATTCTGAGCAGCATAATATATAGGTGCTGGCTTTCTATCAGTGTAAAATTAAACTGTTGCTCAACTATGTAAAAAAATAAATAAAGGATAGCGCAGGAATGAATTTGCTACATACCACAGGTTACCCATCCTTAGCTCATACTGTATTGTTTCAAGACCCTGGGAGGGCATTTCCAAGTTGAATTATCATGAAACGGAACCTAACTATACACCTTTCAACTTTTCTATAGGGATATTTGAAGATAGCATTAAAGCAAGGTGATGATATTCTCCATGGTATTCGAAAACCAGTGCTTGAAAACCCAGAGTACAAACTGAATCCAGATCAAACAGAAAATCAAACTACTGTGGAAAGGTGAGCTGCATCTAGTATTTTAATATATATTTTCACTGTATTCCTACTTTCTGTTGCTAAAATCTTCCTGACAGTAAGATTTTAATACTTTTGTGAAGGTCCAATATGGAAAACAATGTCATCCTAGTAAGTTATGTTATTTCTGTCAGCAAAAGAAAATTATTTTGTTGAGAGACTATCAGCCAAAATACAGGGCTGTAGTTATATTGTTCCTTGGAAAAAATAAACCATCTGGCAAAACAAAGCAAAGACACTGATAAGAAGTTAGCATTTGACTTTATTTTCAAGAGGAATCTTGTAAGTTTTAGAAACCTCATGCCTTCCCATGCAAATTAAATATGTCCATTATTTTGTATGTTCCTAAAAGTATATTTCAAGCCTCTGTGCCCCTCAGCTTTCTAGCAATCTGCTATCATCTTCCTGTCACACACACACACCTTCCTCCCATCAATCTACCTTTCTCATCAATCTTTCCAATCCATTAGATTTTCATTAGTAATTAATATATTTTTCAATGCTGTGAGTTTTTTTTCTAACAGTTTCCTATCCTTTCCCTTCTTGGGATTTCTCATTCCCCTTATCCCACCTTCAATTGGGGAATGCTTGATACAAAACTTCTTTATTTGTCTTTTTCTTTTAAGGCTTTTATCTCAGCTAGATGAAACAGAAGCAGCTTTTGATGACTTTTGGTATAAACACCAGCAGAAGCTTGAGCAATGCTTACAACTTAGACATTTTGAACTGGATTTCAAAGAGGTATATGATATGTTGGACTAATTTAAAAAATTCTGGATTAGCAGTATTTTTACTTTAAATTTTGAATTTTCTTAAAATGTCATTTATTCTGCACTAGACAATACATTTCATCGAAGATATTTTTTATCATCCATTGTATGATTACCATTATATGGTAATAATTTACATACAATATACATTAAAAAGTACTTTTAATATTTAAGTGATAAAATGAAATTAAAAGCATAGATAATAGTTACACTTTATCAGTATTAACTTACTTGATGTGCCTTAATAATTTAAAAACTTGTCTAGTTTAATGAAAAGAAGGACTAGGGGTGAAATGATAGCAGTGTTCCAATATCTAAGAGACTGCAAAAAAGAAGAGGGGGTCAAGCTAATCTCCAAAGCACCTGAGAGCAGCACAAGAAGCAATTAGATGGAAACTAATCAAGGAGTGAACCAACCTAGAACTAAGAAGAAATTTCCTGACAGTTAGAACAGTTAACCAGTGGAACAACAGCAGTGTTCTGTTTTCTTCTGAAACTTTTCTTTTCTTGGATATATCCATGGTTGGCCTACTGGGGGTTGGAAAGCTCAATAAATCGTGTGCCAGGGGGTGTCGCACATTGGCGATAGTGACAGATATTTTGAGTGACAGGAAGCTGCAGCAGAGGGGTGAAAGAGCCACATGTGGCTTCAGAGCCACAGTTTGCTGATCCTTGAGCTAGAAGATATCCAAGTCCCTTCCAACAGTGTTATTCTGGTATTCTATATTACTAAAGAACCATAATATAAAGTTTCTCAAAAATATTGCTTATATATTTTTCTATGATCGTGACCCCTAGCTGATTTTTTATGATCCAAAGTCTGATTTGTCACTTTGCTACACTGTTGTGACTTACCAAGAAATTATATATTCTATTTCATTTAGGTCAAAACAGCACTTGATAGTGTGTCTGAGAAATTATTTCATTTCACAGAAATGGGAAACAGCAGTTCACATGTGGAGCACCTTCTGAAAGATTTTGCCAGTTTTGAAGAAAAATCACAAGTAAAGATATAAGGTTTCTTTAGTTTGATACATTTTTCTGTGGGACATATTTATAAAGAGATAATGTTACAACTTATATTTTCTGCTATATTATTTTCCTTAGGAAGTTTTGGAAAAAGCCAGTGTATTAATTTCCAATGGAGAGCAGTTTATAGAAAACAAGCATTACGCCATGGACTCTATTCTTCCCAAGTGCAGTGAACTCCAACATCACTATGAAATGATTCTTTCAGAAGTGACTAAAAAAAGGGATCTCCTAAACCATTTGTTTGAATTACATAGACGGTTGGAAAAGGTAAATTTAATCCTTACTTGCTTTTTTCATACAACTTTTATTAAGTTTTAAAACAAGATAAAAACTAAAAAGAATTCAGATTTAGAATAAAGTAGAAAATAAAAGAAAGGCAGGAAAGATGAAGTCAAAAGTGCTGGAAAAAGAAATAAAATATAAAAAAGTAACTTCCCAATTGTCTTTTACAGCAGTTGTAAACATAAATTAACATCTTCCTCTATGAATATAGCATGGCTTTTATTTTTAATAAAGGAGAATATTTGTAGCTCAGAGTTGACATGAGGGGCCCTTGATGCTCTCTGAGCTTGCTTGTTTTCTTGCAGATGCTTCACTACCCAAACTAGGTAACATCATCAGTGCTACCTAGTTTGGGTAATGAAATGTCTGCAAAAAAACAAACAAGCTCAGAGAGCTTTTTTTTTTCTATAATATTTTTTTTCTAATTCTCAAATCTTATCTATCTATATATCCATCCATCCCACTTTTATTATTTTAAAAAATAACTCAAGGTAGCAAATATACCCCCCTTCTCCTATTTTCCTCACAACAATCCTGTGATCATAAGTTCATTTTTTGTTTCACACAAAAAGTCTATAAGGCGTTTCCTTCAGCACTAAACTTAGTTAATCTGTTTTATCTGCATTTCCTCTCTTACGCTGATTAAGCTTTAAATCTACGATAGTGCTCAATGTATAATCTTAATGGAGCCTAAATTTAGATTGTGACAAATCAGAAAAATATATTTTTTGAATGTCTAGAATGTGGTCAAGTCATACAGTTCTGGAGTGTTTTTGTGAGGGGAGAAAACCGTGATCTCATTTTTTTGTCTCGTCTTCTGAACTATTAGGGTAAACATTATACATGATACAATATGGTATTTAAAAATGCTAGTAGTATGTGCTCAGATTGTGATTTGAGACTGTAACTTCAGTATATTTTCTTGCTTCATCTCTCTTTGGAGATAAATATTGCATCTCTTCCACTATTTCCAAATTTCACAGTTCTGTCTCTGGTGATCCAAGCTCACTTAAAACTCATTCTCACAAAACAGTAGCCTGAAGAGTACAATCAAAAGAATCCTGGTTTCTTCAAATCATTCTGTTAATTTTGATAACATAAATCATTTGTATCGTGCAGCATTTTCATGATGTGTTTTTCTTGGCTCCCTTGTAGTGCATGAAGTGGTGTGATGATGGAATTTATCTGCTGGCTTCTCAACCTGTAGACAAATGCCAATCGCAGGATGGAGCAGAAGCAGCTCTGCAGGAAATTGAGCAATTTTTGGACATGGGTGGTGATAATAAACTCAGGGAACTAAGTTACTTGTCCAAAGAATTTGAAGCTATCCTCACTGAGGAATTAATGGTAATCTTAAAATCAAGATTTCAGAACAATATCTTGTCACATTTATACAAAAGCATGTATAAATAATGAATTGAAATATTTGAGTTGGAACCACTTAGTATGTCTGTTCAGCTTTCTAAACCTAAACCTTCATAAATTATAACATCAATGCCTTAGGTGGGTAACTTTTCAATTAAATTAACTGTTTTGTTAAAGAAATCACTTACAGGTATTTAACAATAGCATAAATAATGTGGCAGTTTGTTTGTCATTGCTACATTTCCATAGGTCATGGAAAAAGGCACCCAATTACTACAGTATAATATTTTTGAGATTTGGGAATCATATATGTTACCGATACTCATAAATATACTATCTTATACCAAAACTCCTTGTTTTAACAGAGGCACTATACTCACATAAGGAGTGGTCAGTCACTTGGTTTTCACCATGGCTACAAACTTTCCAGACCATCCCAGTCCTGCTCTATTTAAGAAAACATAACATACTGGCTTAGCTTTGGTCTAACAAATGTATTCTGTGTAGTGAATCAAATTAATGTTGAGCACATTTTTTTGTGCATTGCTTTTCAAATTCAGCTTTTGAAATGATGTCCTATGAATTCAACGATCCACATAGATTTTTGCCTCCTCTTTTACAGGAACACGTAAAAAAGGTTTTTCAGAAACAGAAAAATATGGAAGAAATGTTTCAAAAAAGACAAGTCAGCCTTAAGAAACTGGCAGCTAAGCAGACACGCCCTGTACAACCAGTGGCACCTAGACCAGAAGGATATTTAAAATCACCTTGTCCTTATTCAGGTAAGAAACCAATCAGTCAAGGTATTCAGCTTTAGTTGAAAAGAAAAATAATTGATCTGGCAAGTATGCTTAGCTTGACATGAGCTCTAATTACAGTGGTTGATTCTGTTTCATGTACTAGGCCTTCAGATAGAGTCTGAAGATTCATCCAGCTCTGATAACCATGCAATAAGGACAGCGAACGTCAGAAAAATGAAGGTAATATTGTATGAATGAAATAGAGACAGTTGACATGTTAAATTCTCCCTAAGTATATGAAGCAGCCTATTGAGCCCTCATCAGAGTTTAGATACCAATTTTCTATTGCTGAGGCTACAGTAAGGAGTAGAGCAAGGCATTTACTACAATAGAAAGACTTTGCATTAAGTTTTTTCCTTGATGATCTAGCTAACCTTGATTTGGAAAACAGGAACAGCCAAATTGCGTCCCAGCATCCTATATCAGGATTTGAAAAATAAATGTATGTTAAACATGGAAGAACTTAACAATAACACATGCATTTTGCTTAATATGAGTTCATATTATATAGTTTATCTAATGCTTTCCTCTTCTTGATTAATTGCATAATGCACTTGGGACACTTTTGTTGCAATATAAGTACTTAATCCTTAATTTTTAGTGGTAAATGATAGTCAGCCATACATACTAGCATATGCATGCATGTCGTATCACTTAAACATCGGATATGAGCTGCATTTATGTGAACTAAACTTCTCTGTCTCTAGCCAAACACAAAGTTGATGCCAAATTGCTGTTCTTGTTTTTATTAGAGTGAGATAAACGAAATGCAACAATCTAGAAATATTTCTGTAATAGATGATGAAGAAAATCTAGCAGTGTTACGCAAGTGAGTATATTTTTATCCAAGCAATTATATTTAAGAAATGTTTCCAGAATGTCTCACAATTGCATTTAAAGGTAATAGAAGTCATTAATGGACAACTCAAATGTGTTAATCAAGCAGTAGTCATACAGTAACCCTTTCTTTTTTTGGCAATATTTCTATATCCATCCTTTTGGATACAGCAAAAACCTTTTCTACCATATTAGTTGCCTTAAGGCATACTATTTTTGGTAAAATGTTCCTAAAATATTCTCTATGATCCGATCTAAAAAAACACCATGCAATTTGTTTTGCAGTTGCTAGTATTTGTTTAAAAACCAATTCTTAATCTCCAGTGATGAAAAGTCTACATATTTAGAGGCTTTGAAATCTGAAACCATTTAATAATTCATTTATTCCATATGTTGATAGGCATGTAATGAATGAACTTCTTGAAACTGAACGAGCTTATGTGGAGGAACTTCTCTGTGTTCTTGAGGTACTGTTTTTCTTTTTAAATCCTTGCCAGTGTTATAAAATAAGGAATACAATAATTTTTTTAATTAATCCTGTAGTGTAGAAAATGAAATGGAGTATTTACACAGAAGGTGCTACATGGAGTCAAATATTTGTGGGACAAAAATGTAACTTTACACAACATAAATGTTCTTTAAAAAAATCAGCCTTCTTCTAGAATGATTTGACTTTGGGAAATTGGAGCCTTTTTCTTCAAGTGAATACTGCTGGGCACTGTTCACTTTGTGGTCCATTGAGTTCACAAGTTACTTTAAGCTGTGTTTTTTTTCCTAATTAAAATTGTTCTGTTACCAAAAGAGTAACAACTTCAGCTTCTGTCAATATTTTCTCCACCACCATCATGAAGTCAAGAAAGAGAATTAAGTCAAGAAGGTGAAACGTTTCCTTTCTTCCGACTTGATTCACAACCCTCTAGTCCAGTGATGGTGAATCTATGGCACGGGTGCCACAGGTGGCACTCAGAGCCATATCGGTGGGCACACGAGTATTCCCCCAGCTCAGCTGCAGCGCACATGCGTGTGCCAGTCGGTTGATTTTTAGGCCTTCTGGGCCCACCAGAAGTCAGGAAAAAGGCTGTTTCCAGCCTCCGGAAGGCCTCCGGGTGTGTGTGAGGAAGGCCGTTTTTGCCCTCCCCAGGTTCCTAGAAAGCCTCTGGAGCCAGGGGAGGGTGAAAAATGGGCCTACCGGGCACACCTTGCCATCACGTGCCAAAAGCGGAAGGAGTGGGGGGGGGTGTCTCGCGCGTATGCGTAGGGGACATAGAGCATTGAATTATGAGTGTGGGCACGCTCAAGTATAACGACCCCTTGCTCCCCCTGCTTTTGGCACCCGACGGCAAAAAGGTTAGCCATCACTGCTCTAGTCTGTTGTATACATATTCTGATCCCCCTATTTTAATGTAAAGTTACTTTTACTTAAGGCAAGAGAAACTGAAAATCAAGGACAAGAAAATTATATTATTCTATCCCATTAAGATTAAGACAATCCCCCCCTTTTTTACTCTTCTTGTTTCTAATGGTGGATGAAATAAAGACTATAATATAATGTCCTAAATATAAGGACATGGAAGAGAGAATTAGAATGTCATTGAAGCTTCTTCCTTTTCTAAATATGTATTCTCCCTTGAGAGAACTTCCCCGGGACCAAATACAGCCACTTCGTATTACTTCCCTTTCAAAGCCAGCTGTTTTGGATACATCAACTAAAAGCAGAATCTTCTCTAGACTAATGAGTGTTTAAACAGCAGGTTTCTGCGTCTTTCCTGGTCTATGGAAATGCTAAATAACAGATTTAGTCTTGTTGCCTAGAGCAGAAGTCATAAACAGGAACTTGGGTCAGGAAGGAAGAAGAAAGAACAATTGCCTTGAAAGGTCATTCTGTAAGAACCTGCAGACCTTGTGATCAACTTTGGAGTCAAAACATTCAAATTAGCAGCTGTATATGTGACTATAAATAGTTCTGACTTACATGTAATAAACAGTTCAAAAACACATGTTGATTATTTACAAAAATTTTGTTCACGTGAACTACTTTTCTAAAGTAAATGTTCATAGATTATAGCTATATTATATAAAAAAGAATTACTGTTTAGATGTGTAAACTGTATTAGAAGCCTGAGCAGATTAATATTGAACTATTGCTACATGTTTATCAGCAGTGAGCAGGCTGCAATTGTTGAAAATAGGAGACACTTAATGGGAACTCAGTGGAAGCAATGAATCTGCTTCCCTTTTGTATTACAGGGCTATGCAGCAGAAATGGACAACCCTTTAATGGCACATCTCATTTCACCTGGGCTACAAAATAAGAAAGATGTATTGTTTGGAAATATGGAAGAAATCTATCACTTTCACAACAGGTTGGGATTTGTAACTCCTACACAAGCTTTCTGGCAATATAAATAGGGCGTTAAAATAATAACAAAGGAAATATCCCATTGTTGAACACAATTAGAACACCATATTCCCAGCTGATACCCTCCAGTGTGCCATAATGGCCAAGGACAATGAAACTGTAGTCCAAAATACAATGAAAACCAGGGTATCAAAGAAAGGCTGTATTAGAAATTTTGATATTGATAGATTGACCAACAAAACTAATCATCAGTGATGGCATAAGCTCTTTCCGTAAGACTCCTGCTTATTTTTTTTCATAAAGTTTTCACATAATAATTTAATTTCTCTTCCTTCAATAGAGATTCCTCATAATGCATGTTGTTAAGATTACCATGGAGTTCGCGCATGCATATATACATCTAATATAAACATGAAATGCGTGATTCTTTATTGAGCTCTGCTACCCAGAAGACAGGACCAGAAGTAATAGTTTCACCGTATTTCGAACAGGGAATAAAGAATCATGCGTTTTGTGTGCACATTTAAATATATGTACTATTTGAAGGTACCGTAGCTGCCAGGAGTGAGTTCTTGATTAAAGAAGCTGTCAACCACTGGAACAGAATATCACATGAAATGCTGAGTTCTCCCTGTGCTGTTCAAATAGAGGCTGGATAGTTGTCTGTCAGAGATAACTCCAGTGGATCTTGCACTACACAAGGGGCTGGGATAGATGGTCTCTAAAGTCCCAACCTTGATTCTGTGATGATGTAAGGATTCATACAGGTATTGCAAACTGTGTTCCTCAGTAGAGCACAGTAGTGTTTTTCAGCCTCAACAACTTTTAAGATGTGTGAATTTCAACACTCAGAGTTTTCCAGTAGCATAATCCAGAAATCCACACATAGAATAGAATAGAATAACAGATTTGGAATGAACCTTGGAGGTCTAATCCAACCCCCTGCTCAGGCAGGAAACCCTATACCATTTCAGATAAGTGTTTGTCCAATCTCTTCTTTAAAACGTCCAGTGTTGGAGAATTCATATCTTCTGGAGGCAAGTTGTTCCACTGGTTAATTGTTCTAACTGTCAGGAAATTTATTGGTTGTAGGTTTATTTATTTATTTTATTAATCACATTTCTATACCGCCCTTCTCCTTTGCAGGACTCAGGGCGGTTTCCAGTTGAAATTTAAAAGACACAAAATACAAAAGATAAAAACAGTTAAAAACTAATTAGATCATACTGGACCCCTTTAAAACCCGTACCCTAAAAATCACTAAAATCGTAATTCTTACCACTAAGAATTCTCTCTGTCTCTGCCTCTCTCTCTGTCTCTCTCTGTCTCTCTGTCTCTGTCTGTCTCTCTGTCTCTCCCCCCTCTCTCTGTGTCTCTGTCTCTATCTGTCTATCTCTGTCTTTGTCTCTGTCTCTCTCTCTCTATCTGTCTCTCATTGTCTCTCTGTCTGTGTCTCTCTCTGTCTTTCTCTGTCTCTCTCTCTCTCTCATCTCATCCTTCATTGGGTCCAAAGAAGCAAAAGCAGTATGAACAGACAATGAAATAAAATGGCAGTGTTAAGAAAAAGGGAGAATTCAAAACTCCTCTCCTTTCAAATTAAAGAGATATAAAAAGAAATTGAGGGTTCCAAATGAAGAAATATTTTCTAGTAATTGCAACTGAGTTTTCCATATACCTACAACTTTCTATCTCTCTAGATGCAGAGCTGTACCCATGTTGTTTGCTGTAACTCTGCTAGGATGAATGTAAATTCCTCATTTTGAGACAAACATTGGTTCATGTAATCAATTGAATCAGTTGTGACAAAGGGTAATTCCCCAATATCCTCCAGAGAGTATTTCTCCAGCCATACTATCTAAAAGCCAAAAGTACAATTACACTAAATGTACAGTGTCTAACTCAATGTTTTTCTTTGAAAATTGTTGCAAAGGGCTATGTTCTTGGTGGGAACACAGCTTGTGGGAGACTTATTTCTTTACCTCTCTAGACACAATTAGAATGCAAATTACCACCAGAGGCAAAAGATATACTTAATGAATGTGTTGGTCCTGCCAATGGATTTATGATAACAATTTCTCTATTTCTCATGAGTCAGAATGTACATTAATTGAGAATACTTGCTAGTGCTTCCTTTCAAACAACCACATAATTACCACTCAGAAAGAAAGAAATCTTTCTTATCTTTTAGTGTAAGTGAAAGGCAATGATAATTTAATGTTACTTCTTTCCATCATTAACAAAACCTATTTGCACAGATTACAGCTAAAACAGACACATATTATTGACATTAAAGATACTGATGGGAAAGAGTGGATAAAATAAAATACATGATACATAAAACTATCCAAATTGAATGAAGGTTTTTTTATACTCTCAAAACTAAAATTATACTTTTAAAACTATAAATATCCTAAAAATATAAATGCTATCAATGTTGTTGTG
>JANHFK010003298.1:155268-170257 GCA_036250565.1 Sibynophis collaris | reverse complement strand
GACCACCAAAATTTTCCCAGGGACCACCAGTGGTCCCCGGACCACTGGTTGGTGACCACTGATCTACATTGTAAGACAAATAGTTTGCAACTTTACTACACTAATAGGATTATAAGTATGCAGTTCCATAAATGAAACTTACCTCACAGCTTTTGTAACTTCTGCAAACTGCATGAGGTCATACTTTTTTAAAAGCTGGACCATTGGCATATGGCCCTGAAAATCCAAACATAATTTTAAACTCAATGCCAAAAATTAGAAACACCAATAATCAGTTTTTTCCTAAAGCTAAACAGTCATGAGTTGTTTTGCTAATTATCACCATAGCTAATCTCCTAGCACAAAAGAGATTATTTTTGGCTGCCTATTACCCAAATAATATCCAGCATATGTAGGCAGGATCGTAATGGGATCACAAACTGGGTCAAGTTAGATCAAAGTCATATCTCTAAAGTGTCCTTCAGCACATTTACATTACATATTATTCCTAGTCATAATGCCATTCTTAACAGAAAGACCAATTCTGAATCTAGCAGAAAGAATCTATTGACAGCAGTCATTTTCCATTGGATTTGGAGTTGGAGTTTTGTATTTAGCAAAAGGTACCAAAGAACTGCTCTTTCTCTTCTTCCTGTGTTCTGAATCTTGAACTACAGATCCTGCCTCATGGAGAAGTCATAACTTTATTCTTAAGTGCTTGCAACAGATGTTCCAACTAACCAGTTCAGGAAATTCATTAATAATTCTGGCTCTTGGAATCCAGGTTGTTATTCTCAAACCACATCTGATGGCATCCTATGTCCTCAATCCAGTTTTAAGTTTTCCTTGACTATTTGGAGCTACAAAACACAAAAAGCTATTTAACAAGTGTACAGCTAACTATTTTATATGCCTTGTGGGTATCAAATCTTATATGCCTTCTTCCATAAACTATGATGGGCAACTCCATAAATCTCTTGCCAATTCTTTACTAAATACCAGAACATAGAATTCTTTATTGGCCAAGTGTGATTGGACACACAAGGAATTTGTCTTCGGTGCATATGCTCTCAGTATACATAAAAGAACATACTTTAAGACCAGAGATTCTAATCTGCTGATACCTGACTTGACATCCCGCAAAACACATATCATTTTACACTAACATTCATTTTCATTTAAACAAGGTAGGAAAGAACGTGTGACTTCTGGAATTCTTTTCAACCCCTTTACCAGAAGTAGCCTTAGGAAGCATTTGTACTTTTGCCTGGGTAATGAATTAACAAGTTACAATTGCATTTCTGCTCTATCCTTAAACTGCATTTGTGTTTGTGTATATGTGAGCTGCATATAATCAACTATGGATCACATGACGATGAAGGAGAAGGAGGGAAGTGGGCCTAGAGGACTGGAGTCAGTAGCATTCAGAGCCATGTCCTACAAGCCTTCCCACATGCGTGTGTTTTTTCCTACTGTTCCAAGGCAGCTCTTGACCATTTCTAAACACTATTTTTCTTCTGACTTCCAAATTTGTCCCATTCTGTCTAATTTTTATAAAGTCATTCTGTTGCCAAACAAATATACAACAGAAACAGGCCTGAGCTGTTTATATAATTTCTTTTGAACAGTTCACTGGGTTGGCAAGAATAAAAATAGGAAGCCCAGCATGCTACAAAGCAAAGTGCCAGCTTCTTCCATTACACTGAATGAACTCCAAACAGAGCTCTAGTCTTTCTTTAAAAAAATGGACAGTTGCCAGTCCAAGCTTCACAGAAACATGTTCACCTGCCCAGAAAAAAGACAAACCTTGAATACAAGATAGAATGGATGAAAGGGGAAGGCCAATGGCTAATTTGAGAATATCCAGGACACATTCTCATAATTCCAAATTCTTATACTACTCATCAAAGTTCGGAATCTCTCCTGGAGGAAGACCGATAAGTTCAAATGCTACTCACCAGTAACATTTTCACTGGCAGCAAATAAATCAATATCATCCTTTTGTTTTTCTGACTAGACCGGTGACAGTGCTCAAAGGCAAAAGACAGATACTCTTCAGCTGCAAGAAGACAAAGAGGAGGCACACCATAACTCATCAGCATAGACCAAGAGCAAGTAATGGGCTTTAAAAAAGTAGAAAAATCAGGAGAATCCACATCATGTTGGACCTTCTGAACAATAACAGGAAATAATGTTCCCTCCACAGATAGTTTAATGAAATTAGTAATGTATCTATTTCAATCATTTGTACTAACGATGAATTAAGGTGAGTTTATCCACAATCGGTTTTTTTAGCAATCTTTCCAAATATGGCTCAGTCCTCTGGAAGATTGCATATACCCTATTACAGTGTAAAATCTAGCTTTTCAATGTGTATGTTTTAATGCCATTATCAACGCAAAAACAAAATCAGCTGAGATTCCAGTATACATTATGTACATTAAGAGCAATGTATCTCAATGTTGGCCATTTTAAGAGGGAGGACTTCAAAACATAAGAATATAAAACAATTTTATGCTTCTAAATTTGATGTTAAGACTGCAGTATAATCACAAAGAATCTCACATGCTCCTCTTTCCTTCTATATATATTCTTCCATAAGCTTCTATTCTATTCATCTCTCAGGTTAGAAGTTAATTGTGGTCAATGTAGTAGTATCAACGAACGTTAGTATTAATTCAACATATATGATTAGAAATACTAGATAGATACAAATGGGTGGAAGGAATATCAAAATGGAAAAGGAAGTAGAAAAACCAGGAAAATCCACAACATGTTGAACCTTCTAAATAATAGAAATGATGTTCTCTCCACACAATTTAATGAAATTTGCAATTTAAGTTCAATAAGACAATGAATTAAGGTGAGTTTATCCACAGTCATATACATCTGTAACCTGCAATGATACTGGAAACAGACATATCAAACCAACTTTTAAAACATATTAATATGCAAAAGTTCATAGCAAAAAAACCCATCAATTATATTAATATGATAAATACCTTGTTTAAAATCACTATCAAACATTGCCTTCCTTCCAACATAGTACCTGTATGTAACTCTTTGTGCCATGCTATATTCATCTTTAAGGTTTGAGCTATCAATTGCTCTTATCAATGGTTTACATAGGTGCAGTTTATTGATCTGGAAAGAGCAACATTGTTAGCAGAGGGGAAGTTACATGTGGGACAACAATCTTGAGTTAGAAAGAAAGAATTCATGATAAGATTTTCAAGGTCCTGTCATACCTTAAAATATATTTTAAATAGTTGATTCACCAGAAACAACATGCCCCACTTTTTTGAATCCTCAATGCTGGCTCGACTGTAACAAATATTACAAATATGATCAAAATCAGTTTTTATCCTTAAACCTGCATATTAGGCTTTGAGCCACATTCCTAAACAAGTGTTTTTGCATGCCAAAATCATAACCGAGGTCTGTACTAACACCATAATCCTCTTTACACATATCCAGAAACATTCTACTGAACTCATCAGATCTAACGTGGCATATCTCCTGTAAGAGTCGCTTTATAGGGGAGATGAGACGCATACAAATTTAATTTTTAAACAATCATAATAAATAAATAATATAAATACTATGAAGGCCAGTTTCAATTGTGACATTTATCAATGAATTAATATTGACATTAATTTTCAACCCTACGAATTCAAATCTTAAGACTGAGGAAACTTTGTCTTAAGAAAAATAACCTGTTTTAGGAAAACATGGTTAATAATTTGCCATAACAAAGCTCTCAAAGAATTCCAAATTCAACTTATGGGCAATTTCACAATTGTCTCCCAAGTCAAGGAAGACTGACATATAACAAGCCTACAGACCAGTTTACAAAGTTTAAAAACTGTAATGTACCTTTTGCAACAATTTAACCTAGGACTAAGGATATACTCACGTATCACTTGCACATACACGGAAACAGCTCATAAGAAGTTCAGCAGCTTTTTCCAACATGTCACCAATTTTGCCTTTGCCTTTCTTTGCCAGTTGTTGATCAGCCTATCATGACACAACGGTGACATACAATCACACTTAAGCCTTCCAATCACTAAGTTGGGACAGAATACATACGCACATACACAGAATTTAGATACAGTGTATACACAAGTGTGTTCATGAACATGTTTCAAGCCAAGCCCAGAGCATCTCCATTTCTTACCCAGTCCATCCCAATCTCTTCCATTCCTTCAGCCTCTTATTAATTTTGGCCCAAGCAGCAATACTTACACTGTTGGCAAAAATTCGAAGATCAAGTGCCACTGCATACATAATAGGCAAAGCCCTGGCAAATGAAAATTCAACACAGGGTTAATCTTGCAAGCAGTGAAAAATAACCTGCTGCACGCTTTTAAACATAGCAACAAAACATCTTTTATATTTATTATTGTAACATGGACAATGAAATTTTATAGTTTCTAATGAGTTCCTTTAATTTCTCCAAATATTCAGGGACATGGAAAAAGCACACCAATATCCAAGCCCACATTTGCCCAGGACAAATGAGGCCTTGAGAGATTTCATGGCTGTTTCAAACCTTTCCATGGGCTATTTTTATTGAGGATATAGTCAAATGGCTGAAAATTATAGGAAAAGGCTAGCTTAATGCAACTAAAATCAAATGTTGATTTAGTTGTCATCCTATCTTTCTTCGATCTCCATGCCATTCTCTATATATGACAAACTGCTATTTTTGGTCCACTAAGAGATCACTTTGCTTCTGTTTATCTTCACAGTTGAGGGACATTTGAGATATTAAAATGGGTTATCCCGCCTTCCTCTACCTATGTAAAATGGAATATTTCTCATCAGGCCAGTTCATTTATATTTTGAGATATAGATTTATGTTAATCAGGTACTTACCAGTTTTCTTCTTTGTGTGCTTGAAAAGCTCTCAGGAAAGATGTAGAGAATATAAGGAAATTTGATGAAATGTGATTCATTTAAAAAAATCATGGAATTTAGTGACCCAACTCTAAGTGTGAACCCACAGCTTAGCACCAATATAAAAAGAATAATATTCATAGTTTAATATGGACGTTCACAGGACAGGGATGATAGAAGCCACTCACACTCTGATCAGAAGAGGCCACAACTATGACACCATGCTGCTAATTACTGAATGTTAACATCCTCCTTATCTAGAAAAGGCAAACCCACTGACTATAAAAGCCAGGTATGAAGATTCTTTACATTGGGTGTGTTTTGTATAATCAGCCCTGCCATTAGATTGGCCAGCAATCTAACAAAGCCAGGATTTTTAAGTATTTACATCCAACTACAGTATAACGGAAGTTGACCTTGTTTATAGTATAGTCAAACTCAATTTCATTGAGGGCTGCATCACGGTTGTGTTTGTCCTTGGGGGACCAGGGTGGGCATGGCCAAGATGGACATGGCCAGCTTGATGTCCCTTGTACCAGGGGCTGTGGTGGCCTGAGTGCTCTGCCAACGAAAACGGGCGTCCAATCTCTGTTTTTGGCTGGGACAGCCTCCTGCAACCCACTGCCAGCAAAAAAAGCTGGTCAAGAGGGCCATCGTCCAAGCTCTATTTTCACTGGCAGAGGGTTGCAGGAAGCCATCCCAGCTGAAAACTGAGATTGGGAGCCCGTTTTTGCTGGCAGAGCTACCACGGGCCGGTCCTTCGCTGTTTCCAGGCCTGCCTCACGGGCCAGATCTAAGTATTCATCCACACCCGGCCCGCAGGCCTTGAGTTTGACACCCCTGGTATAGATAGACACTGAGTGAGTAGTAAATCAAACATTTACTTGGTCCTTAACCCAACATTGGTAATTCTGTAGTTTGTGCTGAAAGCTTAACTTCAAATTCCACTGCAGATTTTCAAAAGAGCGAATGGTAAAGGATATTGTACCACAACTGTTTGGCATTTGTATGCTTCTACAAAGTCGTGGTTGGCAACTGCATAAGTACATCTATTTAAAAAAATGAAACATGAAATTTGAATAATAACCAAAACTAAACTGGATCATATTCTCTTTATTTCAATTTAATAAATCCTAACCACGTTTTTCATCAGTAAATCCAATTGTACTTCTTGCTTCTTAGTATATTTACCCTGCAATTTAAATATCAGACTGATATTTACAATGATATATTTACAATGTTTTATTTTCCTACTTTAGAATTTTTCAGGTACAATTCTATGCAAATATTCATTTTTATGGAATAACTGTGGCTTTTTTTAAACTATTCTTTTACACCATTTCAGCTATTTCTACAATTTCAGAATAATTGCTAAAATTATTTTTTTAGTGCAAGGTTCTATTTGTGACTACTTGGAATACTTGAATAGGGCATCTTATCTCACCCAGTTTTACCTTAAATGTGCAGCAAACATCTCATCATAAGGTGGTTCCAGTACTTGTTGACATTTTTCTTCTGGAGATGAAAGCTAGTTATAAAATAGACCAAAGAGAAAAATGAGGTCTTGCTGCCATAAAATAAGTTTGACAAAAACCATGAAGCTTTAGAAGTACAATTTAACTGCCTTTGGCTTTTTTTCTCACAGCAGTCGAAACAAATTAAAAAAAAAACACTTTATAAGTACCAGTATACCGCCTGGCAAAATTCAATTTTTAAGAAGTTTTGAAGATATTTACAGAGTTCTTTCAGTCAATGATATACAGTATGGGAGGGAGGAATCATTGGAATTAAATTCAAGAGTTACTAGGTTCACATTTTATAACAATGATAATTTATTCTTGCAACTCAAAAGGAAAAAAATGAGCTCAGAAGGTAATTAAGTTTCAAAAGTTTAATGTACAATGACCATGCAAAACCAAATCCTTGCATGGGGCACCATTTAATGTAAAAGCTGGCTATTAAAAAGACTGTATAATATATTGATTTTAGAATCACAGAATTCTGGAGTTGGAATGAACCGCAAAGATTATTTATTCCAATCCTTTAAATGTATAGAAAAATGAGTTAAACCTTCTTTCAAAGATGCATGTCCAACCTTTTCTTAAAAAGATGGCAAACCAGTTCTGTAGGAAGACTGCTGAATACACCTTTTACATTAAGCAAGTACAGGAAGATACGTCCTTCTCATTAAAAATGTAAGTAAATATTGCAATACCTTTTAGGCATGGAATCCACAATAAATTTAACAGTTCAAAGTGTATTTTAAAGTATTTTTCATGGCTTTAATTATGGTGCTCTGACAATCCTACATATTTCTATTCAGGAATAAATAGGTCATTTTCCTTTATTGAGTTCACCAGAACTTCAATACATTTACAGGATTGCAGTCCAAATGTGTTACCTGCAGTCTCGGATTTGCAACATGAGGATGTTTAAATGACACCAATTCTGCACAAAACAATCCATCTCTGCTATCAATAGATTCTAATACCTGTGAAATAAAACCATGTAAATTTAGTATTAGAGGACCAGTAAGAAAACTGTATTAACTGTTGTTAGTTTTGATTATGACTATCATAGTGCCCAGCAGTAGGGAGTAACATATGACCTTCCAGATATTGCTGAATACAGTTCTTACCACTGATTATTGGAACTGGAGCCCATGAACATCTGGAAATCACATACCGTCCATATAATTTTATACTTATGGAGAAACCTCCCAGAATCAGGAATTAGCTGGGCCTTGGTATAAGTGTCATTTCTTTGTAAAAATAGCAATGAAATAAGAAACAGATACGACTAATTTAAAGTGATTTTTAAAGTAATCTCATGCAATTATTGAAGGCAAAATGCTTCTACTATTTCCATGTACATTCAACAGAGCATTATTGGATTTGGAAGTTTGATTAGAAGAATTTTTCAAAGTATACCAAAATAAATGACTAATAGCAGATGATTTTTTAAAAAAATTAGATTTATCAATTACCTGCTGCAAATATTGGTTGATACTGATATGTGCCATTGAAAGACTACTGCATAAAATTAAGTGGATGCTTTAACCTGAAAAATAGTAGACATTAGTACAATAAAAATAATAGCACAAAAGTTAGTCAAAAAGGACTCAAAAGTCCCAGCTAGTCTCAAATCTTTTAGCACCACATTGACAAGATATCCCTTACTGTATTTATATAATTTCACTGATGCCACTACTTTTTCAAGAATAATCCCAACTCCCGTCTTTTAAAGCCTATCCAATTTGAATCTTTTAAGATCACATGTAATTTAAATCTATTGATTGGACTGTTTTCTCCCTATCTTCCATCCAGAGAGGGCTGCACATCAGACCTTTCTCTGGGGGCCATTAAGCTCCTTGGCTTCTTTAATAAAGCCGTTTGTAGATCAAAACTTTTTTAAAATTATTTATTTATTTATTTTATTTATTAGTTGATTAGTTGATAAACTGAGAAAAACTGTGTTTAATCCACATTAAATCATTGGGTTGTTCTTTGCAGACAAACAGAAAAGGATCAGATCTTTGCAGAAAAACTAAACTTAAAAGTTACAGGGGCGGCTTTTGCTGTCAGGTCCGAGGAGGGATTAAGGGGGGGGGGGCTGGCAGATTTTATTGAAACACAGCTCCCATCGGTGCTTGGAAGCAAAGCCAATGTGCAAATGACCAGAGCGGCACTAACAACCCACTGCTCACGGTTGTTCATGGCTGCGAGAGCTAATCAGCAGCGAAAGCAAAAAGAGACCCTCTTGCATATGCACCAAAGAAAGATTTAATACGAGAAAAAGAAGGAACCTTCTGGATCATAAGGACCAACACGTTTATTCCAGCAGCAGAAGCTTCGCAGGAAAAGATCTCGATTTCCGGAATCAATAACCGAGCCTCCACCAACGATACCAAACAGCCACGATGTTGCGGCACGCATGCGCACAACTTTCCTATTGGCTGCACTGTTTCTCCCAGCTCTGCCTACCATGAGCCCGATTCCCGAACTTACGTCACCGCTGGGTCGCCCTGCAGGCTCTGTTGCAGATAGGCGGACCACGCAGAGCAGCTATCAAGTGTCCTCTATCGCGGATTGGCCGACTCCGGCTTAATGTTCCGCCTATTCCCAGGTCCACCTACAAGGGAAGCGACTCTTCGGTACTAATCTAACCAAACGAAAAGGGCGTGTCGATGCAAATGAATGAGGTGGGGCTCAGAGAAAGCGAATGACCGAAACTATTAAAAAATCCGGCGGCCACTAGAGGGCAGCAAAAGGGCAATGACCTGGAGTTCTTTCTGTCCAGATTTCCAGTATTAGTTTTTCTCATTATCTCCCAATTTAAGAGCCCAATATGGACACCTTACTTTTTGCTTAAGATATCCATTTGGTCAGCTAATTTCCAGGTTAATGTAATGGGTAATTTACAGATTAAGCCAGAAATAAAAGTTTATTTGCGTTTAGAGTAAACCTGTTGCCACTTAAGGGAATATATAGTTCTGATTTCGTGCAGTTCTCAATTTTCCTAAGGAGAGGAGGGGGGAAAATAAAGCTCAAGAACCTGCAAAAGTCTAATTTAAACACAAGCCATGTTAGGATTGCACGCCTTGGCTACTAACAAGGCAGCGCAATTTTAGGCAGATTCTGTGCAGGCTGATCAGCGGATCGGCCTTTATAACTAGCGAGGAGGAAGATCATATTGGAGGAATCAATCAGAGTAGAGCCAGAAAGGGACCTCCGAGGTCTTCTAGTCCAACCCCCTTTCTCAAGTATCTTAGGGCTGTTCAAACGACGCAATGGACTCTTTTGAGTGCGCGAGGAACGTCTCCCTCGGGCGAGAGGCGAAGGAGCCATTTTGAGAAGCGCCGCGGGGAAAGGCCCGGGGTTCAGCCAGGAAAGAAGGGAAGCGCTCTTGCTGCGGCCGCGGCGACTCTCGGGGCTGTTTTGCCCTTGCAGCTTTCGGATGAAACAGCGCGGCGCCTCTGGAACTTGGGAGCAAACTGTACTGTTTCCACGAGGAGTTTTCTGGCTGTACGGTTGTTCATTTGTCAGACAGACGGAGCCCAAATTGGAAGATGGATGATGGGTCCTCCTTTGAAAAAAGCCTTTAGCTTTTTCGCTACGGCCAGCCGCCACCGAGCCGTGAGAATGGAGAGTTCCTTGGCCGAACCGATTTTTCGAAGGAGCTGATCCTGCGATCCACCAAGCCGGCAGCAGCGTTGGTCAGTCTGGCGCTTCCCTCTTGCTCGAGTTAGCTGGCAGGGGAGGGGGGAATGCAATCGAAAGATTTGGTTTTAAGGGTTTTGTTTGTAGGTTTATTTTCCGCCCATTTTGCTTTTATAATAGAATGATCCAGTGCCGTTCGATTTGATTGATTGATTGATTGAATGCCATCAAGTCTTCAATTCCCGAAGACCCGTAGATTTTCTCCACGAGGATCTATCCCAGCCTGTTCTTGCAAGTCTCCCAACGGTGAATCGTGAATTATCATTTTTGTAACTCAAACCATCCACCTTGTTGCTGGTCATCCCCTTTTACTCTGTCCTTTCATCTTTCCCAGCATTAAAGCCTTTTCCAGAGAACTAGATCTTTGCATAATGTGTCTGAAATGGGATAATGTGAGCCTGGTCATTTCGGTTTTGAGTGAGAACTCTTTTTTTAAAAAAAATATTTTTTTATTTTAAAAACAAATAATACAAACATGGCACATATAAATCTAAATAGACAAGGGGAAAAATACAAATATTATAGTGCCACCCCCACCCCCGGCCTTTTTCCCCCTTATATTTCTTCTTCTACAATATATTCCAATTGTGCCCTTATCCTCTCCAAAACAACATAATTTGTCAGTAGCTTTATTCCCTTTGCCTTCCACGAGCACTGTTTTTATAAAATTCCCCCTATTTTATTATAATTGTTTGTTTTAATCATCCCTTTTTTAAATGTAATTTCTGTTGTTAATTTATCATTTGTTGCCATACTCCACATTTCATTATACCACTCATTTCTTTGAATATCCCAATTTCGTCCCCAATATTAAGCCATCACTAATCTAGTTGCCATTGTCAAATTTACAATCAATCTTAGGGAATTTCTCCATTTCCACCACTGGTGTTAAAGGAGAAATTCCTGGCATTAACTGATATCTCCATTTATTCCATAATTCTATCAATTTTATAAAAAGGGGATTTTGAATCCAGCAATATTTTTAATATCCTTTTTAAAGCAATATGTTTCTAGAGGATCACCTTTTTCCCTTAATTCTTTCAACTCTATATCCCTCCACATTAAATATCTAGTTACTGCTATAATATCTGGGACTACCTTTACTTAATTAGCTACTTAATAATTTCTAACATTTGGAAGACCCAACCCACCCTTTTTTAATAGTTCATACCATAATGCTTTACTTATTCTTGCTGTATTTACTTTAATTCTTGATCCGAAAATTTAGTTGGGATCATCCAAAGCAAAAAATTAATTTTTGGTAAATTTTTCATTTTAATCATTGCAATTCTTCCAAACCATGATAATTTTACTTTTTCATATTTATCTATTTTATCTTTTATATCTTTAACTTTTCATAATTTATTTTCTTTAATTGTTGAATATTTTTGGGGATGTCAATACCTAAATATTTAATACTATCTACTATTTTCCTTTCAATACATCCACTTCTTTTTTATTATGATTATATAACATCATTTCTGATTTTCCCCAGTTCATTTGTAATCCACTATATTTCCCAAATTCATTCAGGTGTAAATATATCCTCTCTATAATAACTATGGGATTTTGAAATGTTAATCATTAGGTTTTAGTTAGGTTTAGTTAGACTTTGTGGCTTAGTATTTAACTAAGTTTTTATTTAGGCTTCGTGATCTCTTTCAGATATTGATTTCCTGTAGTCACAGGTACATCTGGTCACTCTAGCTTTGACAACCTAGATAGGTATCTGCCAAAATATTTTGTTCTATACAGTACTTTTAAAGTCTAAAAAGTATCCTGTCTGCTTTGAATCTTAGAATCCTTAATGTCTATTAATCTCACCTACAGTATACATCTCTACATCAACTGGAAGGATTCTTCTACTCAATAGGCTTTCATTATCAGATGAGTGTGCATAGGATTGGAGTCAACTTGATGTGAGAGTGAAACCCTAATGTCCAGGTTTTCTCATGTATATTCCCTTGAAGTAAAAGGATATTAGCCTTTGAATGTCATTCAGGCAGACTAGAACATTTTCACATAATTTATACAACAGTCCTGTATAGTATTCTGTCCTTTCCAACTTCATCATTTGGATCTGTTCATTTATTTGTGCTGTTTATATGTCACTGACTTCCAAACATACCAGATGGTTTACAGAATTATACAAAATCATAAAAATATAGCAATACTACCATCACCACCATTAATGAAATCTGGCATCCCATAACAACTTACTTCCTTTGCTTCACCCATTAAAGGTTCTGCTTTTGCATTCCATGGTGCACTTTTTGTATTGTAAACATTGCCCTACTGTTATTTAATGTGATTTTTGAAGACTCACAACTTTCACTGCTATTATACTTCCCATATGAATCTGAGTCATTTTACAGGACTTAGTTTGTAACAAGGGTAGTATATGTGTTTGTACATGTTACAATTGTGCTGGCGTGCAAACAAAAGCTACACCTGGGCTTGTTCCTGCAAGGCAAACACTCCAGGCCTTGTGACTAGGGTCATTTTTGCTTGTCATGCAGATTGCAGACTATGAGAGTTGGCAAAGTACAAGAATAAAGGGAAGGTGTTTGGCATTGAGCCTAGGTTACATCAGAACCTTGGAACCATTTGGGAACTGAGGCAGTCTATTTGCTGAAATGTGACATTCTTGAACTATTGTTTTATTTATTTAATGCATTTGTGAATATTCCCGCTGTTTAATGAGAATTTGAATATAAGCAACATGAACAAAAAATAGAATCAATTAAATTCTTCGCTTTAGTTTCTAATACCACTAAGCTCAACACTTTAGGACACAAGATATATGTTTGTGTTTGAAAGAGGAAGCTTTTAGTATCCATAGGTCTTTGCTATATGCCTTACCTTTTTCTTACAACCTGCAATAAAAATGTAACTACTTTTATTACAAGGCCGGTTTGGAGTCTTTTCTTTAGCATACCTATTATTTGGTAGGAATTGTTTTTGTTGACAGCTCACTGAAAAAATTGAATTGATCAAAGTAAAACCTGCTAAGGAAAAATTACCATTTTAGTATGAATAATTAACACTCAAATATCTCTGGGCTATAGATTAGAAATTCTCTCTCAAGGCGATAACACATCTCTGTTTCTAGATTTTCTAAATCTTTAGTAAGGTATCATGCATTTGCCTATAAATTGCTAATTTCCTCCTCTCCCTTTTGATGTTTGACAAAAAGATGTACGTAACAAACCCCGAGGTGTATTCCCATAGAATTATATAAATTTCCTGCTACAGGAAGAACAATTACATGAAGACATTACTATACATATTTTTTCTGTAGTGTATTCCAATGTGATCAGCAGGTCTTAAGTAATTATTGGCAAGACTGACGTTTTTAAGATTTTTGCCTCATTCTCTAACAACTATTGCTTCTTTCAAAATGTTGCTCAGTATGCATACCATAATTGAACCCATTGCATCCATAAATGAAACCATATCTTGGTTATCATTGGAGTATAGGTAGTCCTCGATTTACGATCACAATTGAGCCCCAAAGTGAGACATTTGTTAAGGTAGTTTTGCCCCATTTTACAACCTACCTTGTCACAGTTAAGTGAATCACTGCAGTTGGTAAATTACTAACATGGTTGTTAAGTGAATCTGGCTTCCCCATTGACTCTGCTTGTCATAAGGTTGCAACAGGTGATCACATGACCTTGGGACACAGTAACGGTCATAAATATAAACCAGTTGCCAAGCATCTCAATTTTGAAAATATGATCATGGAGATGTGGCAAAGATTGTAACTGAAAAACTGTGATAAGTCACATTTTTCAGTGACGTCGTAACTTTGAACAGTCACTACATGAACTGTTGTAAGTTGAGGACTCTCTACTGACTTTTGAAATATCAAAAGCAACTTCTATCTGCTTGCAACTATGACTGAGCATGTTCATTTAATACTGTTTTAAATATAGATTCACAAAATGTAAATTCTTTAAATGAAGGAGTTAAAAAAAGGGTGCAAGTATGTTCAAAATGCTACTGCTTTTTTAACACATCCATATACAATGCACACCAATGAGCTATTTCCTTTTAGGGTAAGGACATTTACCACAGTACAGAAAATAAGTAAGAAAAGTAAGATGGTTAAAGCTGTGAGATAAAAGGGGAGGGAGGAAATATAGCTAAATATAATTTATACCAATGTTGTTCACTATGCTTCTCATGACATTCTCTGTTAGGGACCTATACAGTTTTCACACACATGTGAAACAGATTGCGCAGTTGCTCCTTAAGCAAACTATATCTTAACATTTCTTCACTCTTTACATTTTTCAACATTCTTACAGCAGTTATGACTTGTTTTGCGGTATTTGTTGTTGCAGATTGGTGCTACCTTTACAAATCAGAGCTAGAAAGAACATTTCAAAATTGAATTGCAATCATTGTAGAACTTAATAAATTAAAGGAATGCTTGAAGATTACTGATGGGGTGGTTTTTTTATATCTAATGATGAGTGTTTAAATGGGATTGTAGTTCTAGTTCATGTCTGAAGATTTGATTTTGCAATTCATTTTATATTTCAAGTTAAAAGGATTTTCTGTAGATTTCCTGTTGCACAAAGCCACTGCCCTCTCAGAAAAAAGCATTTTGTTTAAAAGCAACCTAGTTTGAAATCTAATATTAGAAGATAATGTAATATTATAGTTGCCATTGTTCTGTATCTATGTAAAGTAGAGAGATCCAGTTTGCCTGGTAATTATATGGCAACAACTTACCGTAAATGGTGCCAACAGCAAGTCATCTGTTAAATATAACCTTCAATGACTTTACCAAGTAGGGATTAAGTATATAAACATCATAGATAACTTAGTTACAAAGTAAGCTGGTAATACTGTAGAGCTGCCTCACCTGATATCATTCA
>JANHFK010003298.1:109843-119927 GCA_036250565.1 Sibynophis collaris | reverse complement strand
TTGACTGGAAACCGCCCTGAGTCCTGCAAAGGAAAAGGGCGGTTTAAAAATCGAATAAATAAAATAAATAAATAAATCTCCATGTAGTTTCAATGCCTTGAAGAGAAATGATGGCAGAAACTGGACAAGCTTCCATCAGTGGAATATGGATTTGAAATTATTTCAGTTGTCGAGCTTAATTGTATCAATTGCCCGAATAATCAGTGGCTTAAAAGACAATGGTATGGTTTCCTCACTGTAACTTTCTGCTTTGTATTTTTCTAATGTAGCTTCGTTCTCATCCATTGCTACAGCCCCAACTTCTTTAGATTCTCCATATTTCAGCTCAGGTAAGTAATTTGTTCCTGGTATTTGGTATTTGCTAGAGGAATGCTGTGTATTCTTCTGGGTGGGTGGGTGGGTTTTGTTTGATGTGCCTACTTTAGGGTCTTCAGTATGCTCACAGCTTATTTTTTCCTTTGACAAAGTTTTATCTCGGCTCAATATTGGACGTCTGTATTTGTCAAAGTTCTTCGAGGAAACCTTTTTTCCATGATCATTCTGCTCATGTGTTTCTGGATTGGAGGGCAGATATGATTTCTCCGATTGTTGATGTTTATAGGTTTCAACTCCTATGTTAGATTTCAATTTGATATAATCTTTTGGGGTTTGTATCTGCTGCAGTTCTTTCCCTCCTGCCACATTGTCATCCTGCTGTTTATTCAGTGATGTCACATCTGATGAGAGTAGCTGATATTTCTTAGAATCTTGCTCATGCTTTTTGCCCTTTGCAATCAAATGATGGTTTCTAGAATCATGTAAGGATGGCTTCTGTGTAATTGCAGCTGCCGTATTTTTGGAATCTTTTTTTAATTCTTTTGGTGACAATGATGTTTCATTTTTCTTAAAGGGATTCAGAATGGTCTCATCTGTTGCATTATTCTTTTGGTTTTTCGAGCATTTGTGTTCAAAGGGTAATTGGTTTGGGTTTGAATTACTATTATTATCTCTCATCTTTTCTGGATTACCTCCAGGCTTCATTTTGTTACCAGATGATGATATTTTCTTACTCTGAAGATTGTCCTGAGCATTACTTCCCCTTGCATTATCATCTTTCATTGATTTCTTGAGTAAAGGGAGCTGGGGTGATATAGTGCTTTTATTTTGTGTTGTAATACTTTCCTCTTTTACTTTTTGCCTTGGTGGCATTTGGCATTCTGAGTGTTTGATCATAATAGGAATAGAACTGTTGTCCTGTGGTGTAATGCCTTCCTGTTTTGCTGGTTCCCTTGGTGGTATTTGGTATTTTGAGTGTTTGACTACCAAAGGCATAATAGTATCATATTGTGCTGTAACATCTTTGTGGTTCAGTGGTTCCCTTTGTGGTGTTGGGTATTTTGAAGGGGGGAGTATGGAGAGTATTATTCCTATGTCACTGGGCTTAGATTTAGGTGGAATTGACTGCTGAGTGTGAGAAACATTTGTTTCTGTTATACCACCATCCTTTGTAAACTCATTTTTTCTTAATTTCTGGGGAGTTTTGGAAGTATGTGCCATTTTTGGTGCAGGCTTTTTATCTTCTGTCTTATTTTTCTCTTCTTCCCTTTTGATGACTGATAAAGAACTCAGGTGCGGTGCTGTTTCAGGTAAATCCTTGTTCTCTGCATCTTTGGTTCCTAGGTACATTACTTCATTTTGAGAAGGGAAATAGCTCTTTTCAGACTTTTCCTCTGACATCATTTTTATCTTTTGTTGCTTTCTAACGTCATTTCCCAAGGACATTGGTTCTGTTTCTTCATTGGGCTTGAGATGTGCAGGGGTATTTTCAGGCCTCCTAAGGTTCCTTTTTGAAGACAGTTGATGCTTCCCACTCTGAAGACCAATATCTTTGTCTTCTGCAACATTTTTTTCATTGTGTATTAAATCATTACTCAAATTGTGCATTGTTTTATAATCTGGCTTGGGTGTGTTCTGGAGCTTTAGAGAGTCACTAGGAGAAGGGCTGGGGCATTTCTTAGGATGAGAACAAGATGCAATATCATTTTCATTCTTTGGTAATGAGGATGAGGCTGGCCTTGGAAGGTTCCCCGTTTTGCATAAAGGACTGTTGACTTCAGCAATATTGAGTGCTGCTTTTGCTGAATCTTCTAATGAAGATAAATGACATTTTCCAGAAGCAACCCCAGGACTATCCATTACATTGTGGCTTTCATGGCTAAGCAGTTCTTTTACGAGGCTTTGAGAGCTATGCCAGTCACTCAAGCTCACCCTTTCCTTGTTAATGTTGTTTTCTGGACATGTATTTTCATTGAGTGAGCAGGGTTTGGCTTTGCTGTTTTCTATTGCTCCGATAGATCTGGATTTCTTCATAGTATTGGGCAAGGAAGAGTAATGCTTTTCAAATTCATTGCAAAGATCATTTCCTTTTACAGTATTATCTCTGTCCTTTGAAGTGAGGGCTTGAGTTAAGTTATTTGAAAAGTTTGGCCTACTGTTATCCTGGTAATTTTGTTGGCTCGTGGGCTGCAGGGGCAAATTTTTACTTTCTAGCTGGCAGTCAGACAAGTTTTGATCTCCTTGTTGTGCCTTATGATCATTATTTGTCACACATTTTGGAAATAGTTCTTTATCAGACAGATTTTCTCCGTCCTGAATTCCATCAGAACATCTGCTTCCAAAATCTTCTTTATTCTTCCAACTGAGAGACGTTTTGTCTTCAGCTGCAGGTTCAACACTTGATTGTTGGTTTTTGATTGACAGCTCGGTGTTACATGATGCCTGAGTTACAAGAGAGTGAAACGGTAGAGTATTTTCCAACACTTTCTGTTTAGAGAAACATTTTTGGCTGGCAAAGGGAGGAGGATCTTTTACAGATGCTGTTAATTCTATTTCTGTCTCTTTTGACCTACACAAGCCTTCTGGCATGGCAGAAATCTCACCTTCTTTAGTTTCCTGGTGGCCGAGTGCACTGACTTCTTTAGTAGGGTAGGTGATAGTGGGGCAAAGAGTAGAAGAGTTTTCATTCTTAGCAGTTTGTGTTGTACCTTTGTTTTCAGAGCTCGAGAACATGCTATCTTTAGGTGATGAGGGTTTCTGGTTTTGGTCTAAGGGTAAAGTAAGCCTATGGCCAACGAGGAATACCTCTTCCATCGAACATGGAATGTTGCTTGTGTTAGAAACTGGGCTTTCAGAAGTTTCAGCCATATCTACTTTGTCTGCAGCCATCATAGGCATTTCATTAACTTTCTTTTGCAACTGTCTTTTCTGTTCCTTGTGTTCCGATATCCCATTTTCACCAGATTGAATGCTATTTTCTGAATCTTTTACTTCCCCCCCTGGGACATTTTTGTCAAAAAGCTGAATGGTACATTTGGTATTTGTTGCCCAACTGCAAGGATGATTAATTCCAACAGCAACATGAAATTTAGGTATAGGGACAGTTGTACAAACCAAAAGTTGTGGCTTAGTGCTGTTGATATTTGTTGCTACTCTCAAATTATCCTTTAGTATTTTAGTTTCTGCTTTGCAAATAGCTTTTTGCTGCAGAGGCTTTATGTCCTTTTTTGTCTTTTCTCTCTCTCTTGCATGTGGGGCAGCTATTCTCACATCAATAGCTGAACAAATATTACTTGTTTGTTCAAACTTTTCTTTCATTTTGGAGAAGACTGAGTTTTTATTGATTATTTTGGGTAGGTTCTTTTTCAGATCCGGCTGCTTCTCCTTTGTTTCTTTTTCCTCAGCAGCTATAAATTTCTTCAGAACATTTTTTACGGTATTTTTCCCACATAAGCTAATCCATTTGATTTTTTCTTGACTTATTGTCTTTGGATTTTCTTCACCAGTTAATGACTTCCTGTCAAACTTGCTTATGATGGAATTTAGCCCATTTTTAGGGGGAGAATACTTTTCTTTAATAATCAACTTGCCCACCTCTCTTGGCTTCTTTCGGAAGGGTTCACGATGGCTGTTCATGAACCTTGACTGCAGAAGTTGAAATTTTGTAGGGCGAATGCCATTGTTTGTGCTTTGGCGTTCAGGCTTTGAGCTTATTTTTTTTCCGAAGCTTTCTAACCACTTGACTTTCTTGTTTTCAACTGGAAGGCTGTTAGATATGAGGTCTGTGAGGTAAACCAAAAGGCTGCTGAGGACAGCAAAAGCACCTAATTTGCTTGACATCTTACTGAGTTTCTTCTTCAGTGCCATGGGATCAATCTGCACCTTATCGCTGCTCACCTTCGTACCTTTGCTTTCGCTGCACAGAAGAAAATGAATGCTTTGGGAAGAGGAACCATAAACATGCATTGTACATTACATCGTATATTAATTTTACTCTTAAAACTGCAAACATTGTACATCTAATGTACACATTTATATAAAATACATCACCTTAGTCAAGACTATCATCAATCAACCTGTGATTATGGATACCTATCTATGACTGACCATTGTCAACTATTGTATTATCTGATATAAGCAGTAATATTTTCATTAACTTTGAAAAAGATTGCATACCCGTTTACTTCAGCCAACAGCTAAATAAAGGATATCACAAAAAATATTACTAAGCAGTACTGAATATTGTACATTTTTAAGAAACTAAAAATACAATGCTAGCAAGTTTGCTCAATTTTTATAAAAAAACTATTTATGCAGTGTTCCATGTTCCACAAAGTATAAAATATAGGAGGCTACAGTTTTGATAAATTTAGGCCCAAAGTCCAGTTAGGTAAAATAAAACACAATTTCCAATTTTGTGGAAAATGTACTCTTAAAGTCTCTTTTCTGAAGACATTACTTCCACTTGGAAACCATTTGTGGTTGAGATGGAAAAAAATGGAACTTTGGTTTGGGGTTTTGCTGATTAGATAGATTTGTTATTATAAAAATGGCTAGTATATAGTATCATGCAAAAGTAAAAAATTGAAGCTAGTACCATATTCTTTTACAGTAAAACGAGTTGGAAGACAATGCTTTTTAAATTTCCTTTTTACCCAACACTTTTTCCTCTTTCCTTTTCCTCCCCTACTTTCTCATTATTTTCATTTTTCTTTGAAATTTATATTTTGATTTTATATTGTATATTTTAATAAAATAAAATATAAAAAAAACATTCCCCCTATAAAATTACAATGGCAAAGATAAAAGCTTTCTGTATGCAAAGATATTTAGGATAAGATAAACTGGCCTCTGTATTATTTCCATCATTAACACGGTTGTAAGAACACTTTTGTTTGAAGAATTAGAATACTGGCAGCTGCGGATTTAGGAAGCGCTTTAACCTGAGAGGGTCTGTTACTATATAAAATAGTGAACTCAGTGTGAAAGCCACAGAGTGACATCAATGGCAGTAGATTATTGCTTGGAACTGGGTGGATGGGAAAATACTCCAGTGGTTTCAGCTTTCTAGTACCATAAAAATCTTAGTTGATTAATTCATCAAATAGTAAAATAGTACGTAAATGAGATTCATCTAACAGAATAAAACATGATTAAGTTTTTATACCTCTTCATATATAAGCAGAAGCAGGACAACAATTGTTTTGGGATGAAATCCTGATGAGGTCAAGGACAAAGGAAATGATTGATTCCAATAACACAGGATTTCATCCTTAATACCACATAACAAGAACATGGCCAGCCCATGTAACACATGTCTGATTCCAAGAAGCAATATGAGCTGGCGGTCATATTAATTCTGCCATCCAGATTATTGTAAACCCAGGCAACTATTTATTCCTTGCTCAGTAATGGTCACATAATGACAAAAATACTTTTAGCATTTATGTCCTGCAAACAGGACCAGTGCCAGATTTGGGGGAGGAAGGCACAAACTGTTTTAACAACATTTGCTGTAAACTCAGTTTCTCATAATCTGAAATTTAGATGGCTCCTAAAAATAATAATCACAACTTGATTCTAATGGCTATGCCTCGTCTCCCCCCACCTTAAATATTCTTCCTCTTTCTGAAAATTAAAATGGCAGAATCAAGTACGTAGTGTTTCACTTATGGACAATGCTGAACATAGGAACATTAGACTGAAACAATATTCTCATCATCACAGGCTCCTTTTATATAAACCTTCACCCTATTCAACAAAGAAAACAGAGCAGGAAAAAAAAATTTGCTCATTGACCATCACTGAATGAAATAAGCAATTCAAAGCCAGTTTTTGGTCAAATTATTATATCTTCTCAAAGGGCAAGTTTTCCTCCTATTCCTCACCTCCCCCTCCGAACACATACACAACATTACACCTGTGACACTTTTATTATTAAAAGCAAGTTGTGCTGGGTCCTCTCTATGATAAATACATGACAGAGGAAGGTATTGCTTTGAGGATTGTAACTCACTTTTACTGAGTCTGATCTCAACATGAAAAGGCTATCTCTAGGTTCTCTTTCCATTATGGAAGCATGAGGTCAAGATGATTAAACATTTCAGATGCTTTTAAACTTTGCTGCTTAACAAACGGGAACCTGTCATGACAAAAACTGCCATCATTTCAGTTGCATCTAAGACTGTGAAACATTTACAGTATATCCCATCTTAACCAAACTATTATTCTCTGCTACAGAAGGTAATTCTAAAAGCTTTGTAGTTGATGCTGGTTTCGCAACTGTACTTATTCAGTCAATCTAAATATCCAGAGCCAAATCCATACAGTACACTTCTATATTATCTCTGTAATGTGGAAAAACATTCTGTGGTATTATGGGTAAAGCAAAAATACTGCATTAATGTTAATTGTGTTGCTAATGCTTAAGGGCATAAAAAGCATTTTAGTTTTATGAACCTGTTATGCAAAATAATTGCATTTTTATTATTTATTAACATTATATATTATCTTGGACAGTTGTATTTTGCCAGGTGATCTATATCAAGCAGGAAATAAATAATAATAAATATTATTTCAAATCTCAGGATTGGAATTTTTGGCAATAGGAATTATCCCACATAGGAAATTTTGGCAATAGTTCTTCCTCTGCAGCAACCTCCTGGAACTAGGAAGTGGGTTAAGCAGACAGCATAATGGCTTGTTCCTACAGCATATTTATCTGCGTGTTAAAAGTATAGGATTCTTCCAAAAGGTAGGAAATGTAGTATATAGTAACCAACTGTAGGAACTATGCTTTATGACAATAGAAAGCAACATATAATGCAATCCATGGAACCACTATAATTTATTTTTTTAATGTACAAATACAGTATTATTCTAATAGAATGACATATTCAATTATTCACTCTAACTCCTTTAATAAAAGAAGCAAGATACTTCTAAGAGGAACCTTAGAAGGATGTAGGAAAAGGATAAGCAGATATTGTATATTTCAGTGTTTCTCAACGTTGGCAACTTTAAGCTGTGTGGACTTCAACTCCTAGAATTCCCCAGCCAGCAAGGTTGTCAAAGTTGAGAAACACTGGACTATATTTCAATACCCTTCGGTCAACCGGCATCATCAGTAGGAAAGGGGTTTGTGAGAACTAAACACTTAACATGTGTACAAAGCACTTTATAGGTACACATTTCCCTAATTCAGAGGTTGATTCACAAATGCTTTCACCTTCGTCTTACAGTGGAGATGTCAAATCATGAAATGTAGCATATCTAAGCTAAAACTCAAGTTTTTGTTACCATTAATGACATAGCAAATTAATATATTTTACCTAATAATTAAATTAATACCTGGTATAGTTTTATTTCAATGACTATTTCCTTCATATGAGCAGTTTTCAACCACTAAGAAAAACCTGTAGATGCTATATGCCAAAGAATATGCCTTCTTTGAAAAGTACAGGAAACTATACTATAGGGCAGGAATTAGGAATGGCTGTTTTAGGGCAGTATTAGTTATTTTAGTTAGTCAGTAAAGGACTGTGTAAAGCAGTCCTAAGTTAATTGATGAAAGAGCAGCAGTGTCCATAGAATGGGAGGAGTCCAAATCTGCATGATGGGAATGAGATCATGATTAAAAATCCCACACTTTTCTACATGTGACATTGATGCATATATCAAAGTGGTTGGGCTTCAATCATGCAGATTTTGACACAGATTCCAAGAGAAAAACCAGGCCTCATTGGTATCTCTACCTAACTCCTTTGCCTCCTTGACTTTTATCATCTTTCACCATAATATGAACAGGAAGGAAGATGTTTAAAGGGAAAGAAAAAGAAAGCGTGAATAGAATTGGGAAAAGATGGAAAAAAGGAAAGGGTATCTTTCCTTACTAGCCTCCAGTCCATTGATTCAGAATTGTTGGAGTAGAATTTATCATTCTTCCTTTACTCACTCTTAGTCATACTTAAGTCCTATGGAAATAAGTGAAAATTAAGTAAACCTTTCAATCTTAATTTTAGTGAGACCAGTGTGTTCTCTTCTTGTAATCCTGCATGTATCTACTTGGATGTAAATCATGACAATTTCAATATATTCTCAGGTAAATATGCATGGACCTGAATCCTGACCAAATATATATGTGGAAGGAATCAAAACTGAGGAAATGTCTGCCTACAAATAAATCACTTTAATCTTGACCCCTAGTGACAATTGCAAGCAAAAATTCCAGTGACAACATACGGGAACATGCAATAAGCACAGTGCGAAAATAAAGAACAATGCTTATGAAGAGGCATAACATTCATTTATTTACAAGAATTTTAGTCACCCAAATAATTACAAATTTTGTCTTTTAAAAAAACAGCATCGAAAAATCTGAAAGAAACCATTGTAGGTTTTTTGGAGGAGGGAGTTACAGTTATTTGAGTGATTTGAGTAATTATTTTCTGCCTTTTCTTGGATCGCTTCCTGGTGTTAGCTCTCCCTCTTTAAAGGAATGGTGCTGCAAGTCTGACAAAAAAAGTCATATTAAAAGGAAGTGACAGGCGTGTGGATTAGGAATTTCAGGGAAAACGAGTGCATGAAAAAGTAGCTATGTTCTTTTAGAAGGGTGATGAAAGCAGTCTCCAGTGTGCAGATAGCATTAGATTTTTATATGCAATGATAGCATAAGTGAAAATGAGCACGCAGATGACAGGGTGACATTATTAACAAGGAAAATTCTTGTCATAAAAAGATTTTTTTAGAGGAGTTACTTTTTAAAATGGATGCCAAAATTCTACCTTGGAAGAAATATGGATATTTTTTTAAGGTATTCTGAAATGCTGACTGCCAACAGTGCTTAAAAACTTTGAGGCAACAATCCTAACATCTTGGGGTAAGATGAGCACGTTGTTATTACTGAATAGTATAATCTTAAACAAAAGGGGGCATCTGGTCTTTCCTTTTCTTTTTCTCTCCTGCACATTTGTTTTCAAAAGTGACTACCAGTTTATTATAACATTGCAAAAAATTTTTAAAGTATCTTTACTTTTCTTCTGAAGATCGTTGGAAAATAGTTTCCCCCAAGTATTCAAACCTCTCCCTTTGCTCGTGTTCCTGGTATAAGCCTTTAGGAACCTTGTTGAGGCCATAGAGGAGCCCATACAAGCAGCCAGCAATTGACCCCGTAGCTGCACTCTCGCCTAGAAACCAAAAGCACAAGTGAGAAGTTAGCTCCATTCAGGAATTTTAACCATGGAGTGAAAGATAAACTATTACCAAGCAATGATCAAGAATGTATTTCGGACAGGTTTCTCAACTTCTTTGCGAACTGAATCTCTGAAATTTCCCCATCCTCAATTTTCATCAGCATGAATTGTGAAAAAAATCAAAACCCAGCACATCACAGAAGTAAGATGACAATATTGTGCTTCACTGCTGTTACAAGTGAACTAATGCATTTATTAACCATCTTTTTTTATTTAAAAAGTTTTTTTAAACTTTTAAACAGTTAAAAACATTGGACATAGTGCAACTTTTCTGGTTCCAACATTTCCATCAAGTTTTACCTTTCAACAGATACAGTTCATATTCAATATATAAATTTGTGCAATCTATCAAAATTCCGACACATAAATCTCTTCGTCTTTCAAACCAATACAATTCCTACCTATCACATACTACTAACATAAAAGTTTTCTAACTCTCGTCTTATCAATATTTCTTTATCCCGACATTCCTCCTCCTCTCCAACCATTGATACATTTTATTCCAGATTTCATGATAT
>JANHFK010003298.1:44517-60987 GCA_036250565.1 Sibynophis collaris | reverse complement strand
GGTAGTGGGGGGAGATGTATACAGTTATTATAGAGGGCTGCTTCGAGAGAGCTGCAAAAGCACTAGGAAGCGGTCTATAAATGTAAGTACGATTGCTATTATGTACTTATGGTACTCTAAAATAATCTGAGGGTAGAATAAGATTTGGAAAAAAAATCAGGAAGAGCTTATCCTAGAAGCCCAGGAATGGGGAAATACTTTTTTAGATATCAAGGATTATGTTCCACTTGTGTAATCAGTTAGCAGCCAGTATTGTGGGTAAGGCTAGAGCTAAAATTCATTGTGACTGGATCCAGAAGCGGCAACACCCTTTTTCTTTGTTTGTTTTAGCTCTTATACTTAGTTTACAAAACAACATTTATAGTTAGAAAAGATATATTGGAAAGTGGAAGTGAAGGAAAAACAATATGAGACAAACAGAAAAGGAGAAATGAGAACCCTGTAGGATATGTGTTTGAATGGCAGAAAGAAGTGAGGAGGGAATCTTATATAGGAGGATAGATTTTTAGTAAGGAATATTAAGAATATGAGAATACGTAAAGGAATATTCTCCCTTTTTAAAGAAAACTTTGAATTTTAATTATTGTAAAAAATAACAATTTTACTTTTATTGTTTTAAAATACAGCACTGGTACTGTCAATTATCTACATAAGAAGAAGCAACCATATCTAGGGGAGAAGAGATTAGGATATTCTTCAGTTCAGTTCAATCTTTCAGTTTTGAAAGATGTTAACTGGTGTTATGTTTTGGACCAAAACCAGGCAAAGAAAGAAGGTATTTCTAATGCAAAGGAATTTAAATGTGAACAAAGACGAACCTAACCTTGTTTATCCTCATGTTTGCCAAAATTTGAATTCATATTTAATTAAGAGGTCCTATAGTGTGTTATAGATGAACACTCATAAGTGGTCTTACTGTATGCATATTTGAAATGCAAAAGACTTATGACAGAAAGTTTGGCATATTTTCTAAGTGGCATTCCACAGCCTGTAATAAAAACTGGACAATGAGTATAACTGGATTTATTTCACTATGGGTACTGGCCTTACTGCTTTGTTGCCAACTAATAACTCATGCAGAACACGAGGACATAGTGAAACATGCAATAAAGCTGCATCGTGGAAGAGGAGTTGCTATTACTCAAAAGAAACAGTGGCTTATAGAAAACTGCAGAAAATTATCAGGACTTTTACATCAGAAAAATGTGGTTCTCAACAAACTGAAAAGCGCCATAAGAGCAGTGGAAAAGGATTCAGGATTGTCATTGGAAGAGAGGACTTTTCAGGTTCACACATTCGAAATTTTTCAAAAAGAACTAAATGAAAGCGAAAATTCAGTCTTTCAAGCAATCTATGGGCTCCAAAGAGCTCTGCAAGGTGATTATAAAGATGTTGTAAACATGAAGGAAAGTAGTCATCAGCGGCTGGAAGCTTTGAGAGAGGCTGCAATAAAGGTAAGTTCTTTGGGACCTTCAAACTCTAATGTTTTACAAAGCTGAACCATGAACAAATAGCTAAACCCAAAGTTGAAGATACTACTCTTTTGCATACCCAACATTCAACATTGCTTTCCTTTTACAAAGGATGTGTAGGGTCAAATGATTACAAAAGCCTTTTAATTCTGCTATCTGTAAGAAGTTCAGCTAGAATAACCCAATACATCCTTCATTTTGTTTTTTCTGCCTGGGCAGAGGAAGGAAGCATCTTCCTCTCATGCTTTTCTCACATTAGACTACAGTATAATATGATGGTTTGCTAGGCTACTTGTCTTGTCTCCCACAACTTTATTCAACATAATAAAAGTATGCAAGTTAAGCTGAGCTGCTTTGTGGGGAAAACAGTACAATACAAATATAATACATATAGTTGTGACAGTAGAAAGAATACATGTTTTTGTGGATTTTTTCTATTCTAAATTAAATTGCTCTTTTTCATCTTCAAAACAATATTTTAGAAATGTAAAGTATCACTCAATTTTATTTTATTGCTGCTACTAATAGCTGAAGGCAAGCTTTCCTCGGATTTTTCAGAAGTCAAAATTTTTCATTAAAATTAAAATTTGACAAAGCATTTTGAGCTTTGAGTAACCATTCACATTTTAATATATTTTGATAGGAGGAAACAGAATATGTTGAACTTTTAGCAGCAGAGAAGCATCAAGCTGAAGCCCTGAAAAACATGCAGCATCAAAATAAAAGCCTTTCTATTCTTGATGAGATTCTTGAAGATGTAAGAAAAGCAGCTGATAGACTAGAAGAGGAAATAGGAGAACATGCCTTTGATGACAACAAGTCAGTAAGTTTATTTAGAAACTGTCTAGCTGTAAATGAGACAATGTACCTTTTATTTGCTCATATATTTACAAAAAACAAGTTTCTGAAAGAAAACAAAAAGTAGTTATTGTATTCCTTGTTGGATTGTAATTTTTAAATACTATGAAGTGTAGAGGAATACAAAAATATATATATATATATTTCAGCACTATGAGGAAATAGGCAAGTAGTACAAAGTAGCATAACTGCACTATTCTGTGTAGCTGTAAAAAAATAGCACAGTTACGTATCCTGAGGTTGAAAATATGAACAGTAAAATAATAGATATTTAAGGATAATGTATGAAATTTTATATTGAATATATGATAAATATATGATAAAGCAATATAAACTGAAAATATAAATTCTGCAGTGACTGCTTATATATACTTGAAAAAGTTGAAAATTATTGCATCCAAAAGCAATAGATGTATAGTCTGCATACTTTAATAGTTTTCATTGTTTTTCCTTTAAAAAAAAATCTAGACAATGTGGTAAAGGGATTTTTTAAAAATTGAATTTATCTTCCATATTCAGCAAAAGGCTTCTGATGGTTTTTTCTTTCTCAGCAGGCTCTCTGAATCCTCAAAAATCTGCTCAGTCAGTTCTTTGTGGGAGGATGGAAGGGAGCAGAAGAGAATAAAACTATATTTGTAAATAGGAGTCTCAGTCTCAGGACACTGAGTTTTGCCTTAAATAAATGAAATATTAGAATTTTATTTCATTGGCAGGTGAGAGGAGTTAATTTTGAAGCCGTTTTAAGAGTGGAAGAGGATGAAACGGATAGCAAAAGAAATATTTCAAAAAGGGAAGTGGAAGATGATTTGGGTTTAAGTATGCTTATTGATTCACAAAACAATCAGTACATTCTTACAAAGCCCAGAGACTCAACCATTCCACGTGCTGACCATCATTTTATAAAGGTAAGCTGCTATAAAGGGATGAAGAAAATATTAAAAATCTATCATTGTCTATTCTAATCTATCATTTCTCTTTGAATGATACAATACTAGAAGTTTCAACAGAAGAAAACTGATTCAACCATGGTAAAATTTTGTGGTGAATCAAGAATTTCAATTAACATTACTGAATTCATCTCATTACTATCTTCGTTGATGTGCATTGATATTTTAAGAGAAACTTAAGTGAAATAAGCAATAAAATATTGTCTTAAGTTTTGGTTGGATATGAACTTAGTCTGTTTCTTTGACAGTCCAATAATATTATTCATGTAAGTTGCCATTATATAACTGCATTTATATGCAGTCATAATTCTTCTGGACTCAGCTTGATCATTCACTTGGGAGGCATCATTCAATAAGAATCCTGGATTTAGCTATCAAAATATATTTGCAATAAGATGTGGATGTGACAAGCAGCTGCACTTGATGCATTTGAATATCCACTTGAATAATTTGGATTATATATAATGTAAAGAAACATAACTTTACTGTTAAATGTATTATTGATCCCACTGGATAAACAATTTGATATGTAGTATTAAACTACAAAAAAAGATTTAAAATCTTATATTTGTTTTAATAAAGACAGCACTTTGATTTTTAGTCTCAAAAATTATGTTTACTTTTAAGATAGGAAAATGCACTTTAAGTTGCCATTGATATAGATTGGTCAACAGGTCCTAGTTTTCATAGAAATTTCTGTAGATAATCTCATCTGTATCTAAGAATCATCTGTGACATCCTTGATTGATGATCTTCTCAATGCTCCTATTAAAACATGCACAAGAGAAGAGCCACTTTGTTCAGCATTCACAGGAGAGGCCTAGGAAAAGCAGAAACTACCAAGCATTTCTTCAGAGGTCATGTCAGTCAGTCCTTGGCTGAGCACCTTCCTAGGTGCACTTCTTTCTCATTTTGGAAAAGCCATCTCTAAGTGAAGCAGATTTTTATGCAAAAGAATAAAAGGAGAATTTGTTTTCCATGTTGTCCTGTATGATGAATCCAATGGCATCAGGATGGTGCTTAAATTATTATGTAACCCATTCAGATAAACCTTGTCCCCTAATATCATCTGACTTCCTCGGTGAAGTAAAGAACTAAGTTTATATTGTAATAAATAAAGTATGACCCAAATCACTTCATTTCAAAATCATTCAGCTAATTTTACAAATAGCAAGAAATGATATGCTGGAGTTTCTAGATACTTACTTTAGAACCATGTTCTCCAATCTTCATGTCTCCGAATACCGAGATTTCAATTCCCCAAATTCTCTTTAATTACCATTGCTGGCTGAAGAGGTCTAGGAATTGAAACCCAGCTATCTGGAAAACGTCAAGTTTGGGAAAGATTGCTTTAAAATAAATCCTATTAAGATGTCTCCTGCAGGAAATCACATCCAAAATTCACTCCTGTATCTATTAAAACTGTCCAGTTTGTTTTAACCTTCAATTGGGTGAAATGATGCATCATAGGCCAACATTTTAAAACCAACATAGAACAAATGAGCTAATTTATAGAATGAATCCAAAATCAGGACCAATTGAAATTTGACAAAGTTTTGACCACTTTAGTGCTGCTACATTGCTATGTTACTGCAGTCAGCTGCAGTCACATGATTATCATTTGCAACACTCCGTCAGCTTTCTACAAGAAACGTCAATGGGGAAGCTGGCAGGAAATTGAAAGTCCCATTGCTTTTTAACCCATCCATGATCATTCTGTTAGGTAAGGATATGTCTTCAAAATAAAGACCCAACAGATCACAGGTTGTCTACTTTCAATTAAAGTCTCCGGAATGACATAACACTAGAACATGATCAGTAATAGATGGTGAACAATGATGAATTGTTAGTGAATTACTTTGTTCCAGGATGGGTTGTGTTGATTGCTGGATCTTTTCATCAGTGGTGTATTTTTATTTTATTCATTAGGATATTGTGACAATAGGAATGCTGTCTTTGCCTTGTGGTTGGCTATGCACAACAATAGGATTGCCAACAATGTTTGGCTATATTATCTGTGGAGTACTTTTGGGGCCATCAGGTTTAAACAGTATAAAGGTAAGGGTATATTGGGGGTGGTACTTGTTCTTAAGTTAAGCATTAGAATGCATCTTGAAAAATATATTTGTAAGAAATAAACTACTCAGAAATTTAAATGGATTATTCAGTGTGACAACATTTCAAAATAAACTTTCTGTTTCAAGGAATAAAAGTTGAATTAGATGAAATTGAATGTTTGATTATAGGTAGTCCTTCTTATTTTGTTTAGTGACCATTCAAAGTTACCACGGCACAGAAAAAGTAACTTATGACTGTTTTTCAAACTTATGACCATTGCAGCATCCCCATGGTCATAGGATCAAAATTTGGAAGCTTCCATATTTATGATGGTTGCAGTATCCTAGGATCATGTGATCACCTTTTGCAACCTGACAAGCCAACTATACTGCTAACTTAAGAACTACAATGGTTCACTTAATTCTGGCAAGAAAGGTCATAAAATGAGGCAGAATTCACTTAACAACTATCTTATTTAGCAAAAGAAATTTTGGGCTCAATTGTGGTTGTAAATCGAGGACTTCCTGCAATAAGTATTTATAGCAATGATTTTTTTTTTATTCCAAAAAAAGGATTTTTTTAAAATAAAAATTTAATCATTATAATTTCAGTAAGCATATAAACGTCTGAATTAAAAAATGCTTTATTTAATGTAATTTCCCTGTTTAATTCCAAGGTATATGATTTCATTTGAAAGAATATGTCCTGTTAATAATAAGCACTAGCAAATAAGCACTAGCAAATAAAGTAGTATATTTGGCCATTATATAGGTTTTTAAAAGTTTATTTCAAAATACAGGTAAGTCCTTGACTTTCAACTATTTGTTTAGTGACTGTTTGAATTATAATAGCGCTGAAAAAAGTGCCTTATGACCAATTTTCACATTTATGACTGTTGCAGCATCACTGCGATCAAAATTTGAACACTGGCATATATTTATGACAGTTGCACTGTCCTGGAGTCATGTGATTATCATGTGACCTTCCCTGCTGACATCCGACAAGCAAAGTCAATTTGGGGAAGACAGATTCCTTTAACGGCTGCATGATTCATTTAACAACTGCAGTCATTTGCTTAAAAACTGGCAAAGAAAGTTCTAAAATGGGGCACTTAAAAACTGCCTTGCTTAGCAGTGGAAATATTAGGCTCAACTGTGGTTGTAAGTAGAGGACTAACTGTATATTAGATGCAAAGAAATATGGTTATTGTGATTAGATTTTTTTTGTAGGAATTTGGTGCTACAAAATTCGGTTGAAAATTTTTAGCAACTGTTATAATAAGATTGTAGCATACTGAATAGAATGTTTTTCAGTCAATTGTGCAGGTAGAGACATTGGGAGAATTCGGTGTATTCTTCACGCTGTTCCTCGTCGGTCTGGAATTTTCTCCTGAAAGGCTAAGAAAGGTACTGTTCCATCAAACTTACGTACATTAGTACTATAAATTGTTTTTAAATATGAAACCTACCATATCTGGAAGAGCATTAGACTCATTTTCATTGATACCTAATTTTCAAAATGAAGGAATTGTTTTTCATTGTCATATGAGAGGCAATTTGGTGCAGTAGTTAAGGCCATCAGGCTAGAAACTTGGAGATCATGAGTTGTAGTTCCGCATTAACCACAAAGCCAGCTGGATGACCTTGGGCCAGTGACTTTCTCTCGGTCTTGCCAAGAAAACTGCAGGAACTTGTCTAGGCATGTTCTAACAATTGGACATGTTTGAATGGAAGAAAAAAAGTGTCATATAAGCATGTATATAAGTCAAAATCTGAGATCTACAGTAGTACAGCTAGAGTCAAATTAGTAAGAACTTAGCAAAAGAGAAAGCTTAAGACAATTAAAACTGACAGTAAAAAGTAGGTTGGATCTAATTAGAAGAATCTGCAAACAGAAGGGCACTTTCTATATACTGCAAGGATATGATTTGCCATAAATGGAACTCCCTTTGTGCAGAGGTGAGAATAGATTTTTGAAGCACAATGGGAAGTGATGTCAGGAGGGTTTTTTTAGGGGGGGGAAACAGCAGAAGTTCTTTTTACTAATCTCACCTTCCTCAACTGTAAACCACTGAGATTTTTTAAATGGAAATTTGGTAATGTATAAATAAATACTTAAATGTTGTGCCCTCTGAACATGTAGATCTTAGTTCCCAGATTTCCTCAGGTCATTGTAAGAATTCTAGCAGTTATGTTCACACATCTAGAAGACATCAAGGTTGCTCATGAGGTTTGGATTGGATTTCATATGTTTTGATTGTAGATTGGCTATCATTTTGCAAGAAATATTGCTGATTAACAAAATAACATGTTTTTGTCATTTGTATTTTAAGTTCACCTACATGTGCCACATATTACAGCATTGCTATTATTCCGAAATTTCAGAATCCAAATGTTGGACCAATATAGTAGTATTTGAGACAGAGATATAATGTTGATAGTAATAATTAGAAGGTTTGAATACAGATTATTACCAAAATGGGCTGCTATGTTTAAGGCTATGACTAGAAGAAAAACTTTAACATTGTAGCCTTATTTTCTTTTGTAATAATAGATTTCTTTGAAACTTTCTGTTAGCTTAAACATCTTTGAGTTTTCACCAATATACAGATACCCAAACTTTGTATCGTTGAAGAAAAAAAAGTGTTGGACTTTATGCTGTTTGGTATTTTGAATGTCTACAAACATTGGCTACAACAATAATTTTAAAAATCAAAATAACTTTTAGCATCTTAAATAGTTGCACACTTTTTTATCAGGTTTTAGTATTCCATTGAAAATAGTATTGAAAAGTGCTAAAATTCAATTCTATGTTACAATTATTTTCAAAGGTATGGAAAATATCTTTGCAAGGACCTTGCTACATGACACTCCTGATGATTACATTTGGCTTACTCTGGGGGCATTTGCTACAAATCAGAGCAACTCAGAGTGTTTTCATTGCTACTTGTTTATCATTATCAAGCACACCATTGGTATCTAGATTCCTTGCCGGGAGTGCTCGCGGAGATAAAGAAGGTAAGTCCAGTGCAACTTTTTCATTAGAATACAAACATGGGCACATATAAGAATTTTTAAAAAGGATGTAAATAGTATTTTTGATCTTTTTAGCTGTAGAAAAGTGCTTTTAATTGACAGTTAACTTTGAAATTGAAATGTTATAATGACAATTTTGAACATGAATGCTCTCAGTTATTCAAATCACATATATTTCTTTATCCAATCTATCAGTTGATCACATTTTATGTGAAGAACACTTTGTGTTAATGTTTGGTGACACCAAATCTCTATGTTGCTCTGAATGATTGAGATCAGTAACCATAACATGAGTTAATATATATTCCTTATATATGACAAACATATTTCTTGATGCTGCCTTGTACTAAATATTGTCGGCACTTGTGGAATTGAAGCTTTGTATCTCAAATAGTACCAGGCTTGATAATTTTGCAAATATATGATGTAAATATATAAAAATATAAAGTAATAATGAAACTAAATTCTGGGTCTTAGATATGACCGAAAAAGTATTCTTCATTTCTTCTGTAGTACAGAAAGCTGGAGTCATTCAATTAAGGTGAATAATGAAAAAGCTAGTTAGTCCAGTCCATATACTCACTTTCTTCAAATACATATGGTTGAACTTTATGTATTTTCCATGAGAAGAAACTGGAGATGGCTATATTCAAATAGTTCTATAGTCCTCTTCTATGTCTCATATCTTGTCAAGAAGTCTCAGTTAACTTTTTGAAGACTTAAGATTCCTCCTATCTATTGAAGTATCTATAGTTGTAGAAAGAATTATACAATTTCATGTATTTTGTAAAATTACATATGAAGCTTTTGGCTTGGCATAGAAATCCTATGAAAGAGTACGGTAGTTACCGGTAGATAGTAGAGAGAAGAATACCTATTCTTTCTGAAGAGGTCAGCAAGCTACTTTTTTGCATGTTGATTTCTGCACTGCTACGATAGATGGTGGCAATAAAATAAGAGATGTTTTGGTTCCCCTTCTTTAGGAAAAAGGAATAGAAAACTGAAGCGTGACAAATTAATTATTCCTTATTTGTATGTATATTTATCTTTGCTCTCACTTTATTTATCAAATATCTTTGAGAAATCGCAGAAAAATATACAGCATAGGATAGTTTTTGGCAACATTAACGGATTGCAGCATATAAAATGGAATAGAAATAGGACTTGAAATTGAGGAATGGAAGCAGGCATCTCCTTTTACTGTATTTCTGCATCTTGAAAGGGGCACCCATACCAGCATTTTAAATAAATGAAATAAAAGAGGCTTTTAAACATGTACAGAATATTAAAATTCTGCTTGCTTGAGGGCAAGGGAATAAAAGATAATTGAATTTTGGATACTGAAAGTCACACATACTAAATACAGATATTTACATGATCAGTTAATTTTGAAAGTAGACAATTCTTATTAAGTGAAATGTTATGTTTCATATTAAAGTGAATGTTTCTTGGCTAATAGGTGAAATTGATTATAGCAGTGTTCTCCTTGCAATGTTGGTGATGCAGGATGTACAGCTTGGTTTATTCATAGCTGTCATGCCAACTTTTATTCAAGCCGGATTTGGCACACATTCCAGGTAATGAAACTAAGGTGTTACATTGTTTATTACATTTTTATGTTGACATTTTGCAAAAAACCTTGGGTAATATATATGGAGCATTTAATTTGTTATATCCATTACATTCACATTTAGTAATCAATTTGCTATAGATCTTCAGATCCCATGAGACCAACTCTTGGGGGAGCTTCTGATACTGTTATTCCTGCAAAAAGGTAAAAAGGGGAGGAATGAAACTAAGAATAATCAATAGTAAAAGTGAAGAGGTTCATTGCAAGAATGAGAGAAACTAATTTACCTAGGAGAAAGAATTCCCAAATCTAGAAAAAAAATCAGTGTTACTAAAAAAATGTAGTTAATATTATGGAAACATTTATATAAACTGACATGCCAGACAATGAAACACCTAAGCTGCAAGGCACCTCCTGAAGTTTTAAGAAATAGATGAACTTTTATAAGCAGATCTACATGCACTGATGTGGCCAAATCAAAATTACAACGAAGTCTGGTTACTAGTGTATTGTTGCTGGTATTGACAGAAGAATTCTTCATTTTATAAGGGTTCAGACAATTTTAGACATGGAATATAAAAAATACATTTTAATATTTAATATTTGATACAGTTCAGAGGCTAACTAATTCTTGAAGACACTGGAAATTTACATTTTTAACAGTTGAACAATACTTTTGGAATATCTCAAACCCCCAACACTGGAGGCTGTGATGGTGAACCTAAGGCACGTGTGCCAGAAGGGGCACACAGAGCCATCTCTTTGGGCACTCCAGCCATCACCTGTTGCTCTTTTGAGTTCCGGTGAGCACATGAGCGCTAGCCAGCTTGTCTTCACGTGCATAGGAGTGCCGGAAACCAGAAGAGCAGCTTCCTGGCACGCATGCACGCACTGGGAAGCTGAGCTTCTGGGTTTCAGTGTAAGCCAGCTAGCTGGTCTTCACTCTCACATGCGTGCCAGAAACCAGAAAACCAGCTTTCTGGCACGCATGCCTGCGTCGGAAACTGGAAGCTCAGCTTAATGGCATGCACATGCATGTGCAAATGGAACTGCTCTTCAGGTTTCTGGCACTCCCGCATGTGCAAAGACCAGAGTGCCCAGAGAGATAGCTCTGTGAGATGGCACGGTGCCAAAAGGTTCGCCAACACTGGTATAGGGTTACTGCTTGAGCAGAGAGTTGGACTAGAAGACCTCCAAGGTCCCTCCAAACTCTGTTATTCTGTTATAAAAAGAAAAAGAAACAAATCATAAATGACTGGAAGACAGGCTTTAATGTATAAGTCGTCCTTGGGTTATGATTGCAATTGGGACTGGGATTGTCGTTGTTAAGGTATGTAATCATAAAGCATGACATCACATGGCTGCATTGCTGAGCCATGATGATCCAGGTAGTCCTGTTTGCCATCATCACCTCAACATGTGCAGATCATTAAGTGGAAGTCCCAGATAAGAAATGTGGGGGTGCCATGGAGGTGGGGGATCACAGGCCCTGGAAGGCTCAGCACAGATCACATATGGATAGTTAAAGGTGTATGCCTGTGTGCAATTGCAGGGAGGCTCAGAGAAGTAAGACTTGGGTGACTGCATGTGAGTGCAGGAGGTCCAGAAAGGATGCAGGGTGCATGTATGCATGGAAAGGGAGGACCAATGAAGGAAGGTTTAGGTGCAGGGAACCCCAGGGAGAAGGGAGTGGTGTGCTGGAAGATGGGGTGAACTTACCAGAGCAACTTCTGATCTTTCCTGGGGGCTTCCCCATTGACTTTGCTTGTAGAAAGCTGGCAGGGTAAGTCACAAATGGCGATCATATGACCATGGAATGATAAACCATTGTAAGTGTGAGCTAGTTGCCAAGGACCCAAAATGTGACCTTGGGAGTACTGCAACAGCTGGAACTTCAAGGACTATAAGTGTCTCTTGTTCCGTATAGTCACAACTTTGAACAATTACTGCATGAGTATCAGTAATTGATAAGAATTGTATGAACAAAAGTAAAGCAGAAATTGTCAAAGTGGAAATGAAGCATAGTATTTTAGGAATACGTAAAGTCAGCTGAGTTGCAATAGGCTACTTTAAATCAGATGGTTTCATATTATTCATGTCTAGAGACTGTAAAACTAATGGAATAGAAGTGGCACTAATGATAATCCAAGCAACACCATCAATGAATTAGTTGATATTTAATAACTATCAATGTTGTACAGGTATATTACTTACCATATGGGCAATAGATGAAGATACTAAGGAATTATATGGCCAATGCTAATGGATAATAGGAAAGCAAATGTTAGAGATATGGAAGTACTTCAATTACAAAAATATTTGGATTAGTTAAACATAGTAGTGCAGGGGGTAGTGTAATGGATTTTATATAAATAATATTTATGGTCTACACCTCCTTTGAGCAACATGAATGTTTACATTATAATTGGACGTTATCAGATGGATAATACTGGAATCAAATGGACTATATAATAGGAAAAAAGCAAGTAGTGTGATCCAATCGGCTACAACAGATATAGATTGTGAAACAAAACATGCTTATGATGATGTCACATGTAATGGTTAAATTTAGAAATATAAAAAGAGAGTAGGTATACTACTAGCAAGATATAATTAATAGGACATTCAGTGATATAAACAGGCAAGTTTAAAAAAGTCAAAAAGTTACAAGACCATCTAACATAAGTTGGAAAATGAGAGAGGATTACTTTTGCTTTATTGATTACAGCAAGGTTTTGTTGTGTAATGGATAGAATGTGTGAGCATAACAGGTATGTCAGAACACCTAATGTTGATTTCCAGATTGAAAAATTCAAGAGATCAGTGTGTAAATTAGCAGCTGTAAATATCCCTATTTTCAGTGAAGAAGGCTGCCTTATTCGTTCATTAGTTGCTGTCAGAAACAGAATAAAAAAGTCTGTCCCTTAATGTTCATAAAGATATATTGGTTCCAAATTGGAAATATTTCAGTTGCTAGAATTCTTGTAAACCCAACCATTTTAATAAATCCTGCTAAAATGAACTATGAGAATTGCAGTTGAGAACAGACAGCTAAATTAAGATTTGAAATAGAAAAACAAGTGCCAGAATAGGGAGGGGAGTGAGAGAAAAATGCATATTATTTCTATGTGGTTATCTTATTCAGTGAATATGATGGCAGGAATGGAATAAATGGCATTTAAAATCAAAATAGAAGGGCAAATTGCTGAGAGATGCAGGCAGTATCACTTTGTCAGCTGAAACTGAGGGTAGCTTATAATGAAAATGAAAGCTTAGTGTTAAATATTAAACATATATAATGTCACTCTATGAGCTTAGTTAATTTATTGTGAACTTCGAAAAATGAAAGTAGTACTTTTGTTTTCTTGGCCTCAAAAACCAATAAAGAAGGAATCGTGTGGCAAAGTAAAGAAGAGACTCCCTTTTCTCTAAGGAGGATGGCAAACTTAAAAAAGAAATGATCAGGATATTTCCATGACAGTAAATATTAGACTAGTTTGTACAGCTTTGCATTGTATGCCAGTTGCACCCATTCTTGGATCAGAAGACTGCTCACAGTCACTCGTGCCCTGATTATCTCCTGAGAGGACTGTTGTAATACGCTGTACATGGGGCTGCCTTGAAGAATATCCAGAAGCTCATCTGATGCTGAATTACCCATCTGCCCTCTAAGCTCACTTGCCAGTTTGCTTCCAGGTCCAGTTCATGGTTATTTGAGTTGCCACCTCTTCCCAATTACATCTCTACATCCTATTAGATCCAACAGAAGAGGAATGTTGTGGATCCCATCTACTAAGAAGTTACATCTGGCAAGACCTATGAGTTGGGTCTTTTCTGTTGTGGCACTCACCCTTGTAATGTCATTTATCCCTCTCCCCCAAGTGAGATTGGCCCCTTCTATCATCGTCCTGGAAATCCCTCAAAACCTAACTGTGTCATCAGCCCTGAGGATCTCAAGGGAATGGTGATCCTAAGGTGGATTCACTGTTCATAGTATACAGTGCTCTTGCCTAGCCTTTTAAAATAATACCAATGTTTTTAATGATAGAGTGTTTTAACGTTACTTTATGGTTGTTTTGTATGCCACAAACAGCCATAGAAGACCATATAAATGTGATTGATGGATAGATAAATAGTTAAGGCAATGGTCTCTTGACTGATCAAGTTTATGCTCCTGTTAATTAATCCCAAATTAGTATTTGCTTTTTAACTGCATCTCTACTGGCTCTAGTGTCTGTTCATAAGGAGACCTGGATCCTTTGTACATGTACTATTGCCAAGGCAGGAATTCCCAGGCATGTCCCTGTACCTTACATATTTTTTCCACACAAATGCAGAACTTTACATTTCATTCTGTTAAATTCCATCCTATTCATTTCAGTTCATTGCTCAACTATATAAAGATCTTTTTGGAATCCTCTTTCTTTCATCTAAAGTATTAGATACTCTTCTGAGATTTGTGTCATCTGAATTTTTTGTAATTATCCCACCCAAGTCATTCATGAAAGTGATAAACAGCACAGGACCCAGGATAGAATATTGGGGGATATACTTAGTATTTCCTTCCAATCTGAAGTGGAGCTTTTAATGAGAACGTTATTTGGGGTATGGTGAACTTTTATTTTATCAAAGTTAAGAGAAGTAGAAAGGGAAGGCAACATTTGAGATAGATGCATGTATCAAGATGATTACAGGACTTTCTCTACAAAAGCTACATGTTATTACAGGAATAGTTGGTATGTATATGTATTTACTATTATTTTTAAATGTCAAATCCAATTAGATTGATACTGACTTTTTTTCCCTAGCATTATCAAAGAAATACTAAGAATATTACTACTGATTGGACAAATCCTCTTCTCCCTGGCTGCTGTCCTGCTTATATGTCTTGTTTTAAAGACTTACCTGATAGGACCCTACTACCGCAAGTTGCATATAGAAAGCAAAGGAAACAAAGAAATTCTAGTTCTAGGGATATCTGCTTTTATGTTTCTTATGTTAACGGTAATTTTTATAAATATTTATATTTTTTTACATGCTGCTTATATACCATAATAATTCATTATACTTGAAAACTTATAAATAATTGTAGATTAAAATATAGCTTTCAGTCATAGAAGTTAAATCTATAGGAGGATGAAAACTGTTGATAAATGTTTGGCATTTAATAATTTACAGTTTGATTATATTAATGCATCATATAAATAAATGTGAATTCTTACAAATTGGATTTGATAAACTCAAGTTGGTAATACCTCGCTGATCTTGAAAAGCAGGGTTAACCTGGCTAGAATTTAGATGGGAAATCAGCAGAAAATAGGCTGTAGGAGTTAACAGGAGTTAAACTGGGCTAAGTGGACACCTTGATTTCTTCAAATCAAAAACAGGTAGTCCTCGATTTACAATGGTTCACTTAGTGACTGTTCAAAGTTACAATGGCACTGAAAAAAATGACTTATGACCATTTTTCACAGCCAGAAAAGGATATTATATCTATATGCCCTTTGCAGTAATACCTATCTGATTTGTCACTTCGAAAAATGGATATTACACCCTTTTGAATTTAAAATGGAGATTAGGAGATTAAAATGGAGATTACTTATGAGTTCATAAGTAATTTTGCATAACTCATTGTCATGTTGAAGTTAAAGTTCCTATAGATTACAGTCATGTAATTGTGTGTAGAATGTAGTCATCTATTGGGTTATGTGCAACATTTTTATTGTAATTTTAATTATATAATCTGATATAATATGACTAAAAGTGTATATTAAATGTACATTATCTCTGTGAAAATGAATTAACATTCAGATTAATTTTATGTATTTCCCTCTTCCTAACAGCTCACAGAGCTATTGGATGTTTCAATGGAATTGGGATGTTTCCTGGCAGGAGCACTTATTTCTTCTCAGGGTCACATGGTTACTGAGGAGGTTATATCCTGTATTGAACCAATACGTGACTTTCTTGCTATCATATTCTTTGCATCTATAGGTAATTACAGAATCATATAAATGAAATTTAACAAATTATATTATTTATTAAGCATGAAGCATAATACAAGATTTCTAAATCTAGGAAAATTTCTGATGCTCTTCTGGAATTAGAAATGGCTCGTGTGGAAGAGACAGAATAAGAGAAACTGATAAATAAAAGTATATGGACTACTTATTGCAATATTGAATTTCCACCTTTTTTGGAAATAATTTTTTTTAATGTAAGCAATGGACCTAGAGGATAAATGGTACCAGCCACCACTACCTCTTGTTCTTTTCTGCATTTTAGCCATTTATTGGAACCATGTTGACACCTTACTGATATTTTCTAAATTATATTTTAAACAATTATTAAACCTAAACAGTATTAAAACCTTAGAAAATGACTTAAAACCAGGCATTCAGAAATGTGATTATCAATTAGCTAGGTCTAGGACAATTTTGCCAAAAAAAGCTGAAGCAAAAAAAAATCAGTAATAAATTAGAGACAATAATCATGAACATACCCTCCTCTCCAAGGATTACAGATAAGGG
>JANHFK010003298.1:0-35872 GCA_036250565.1 Sibynophis collaris | reverse complement strand
TCTCGGCTGCTTCTCGCCCGCGCTTCAGGTACGGGGTGGGGGTGGGGGGTGGGAGGCGTCGCGAGGACAGGTGGCAGGCAAGGAGGAAGCGGCAGCCGGTATCGTCTCTGCTGCTGCTTCTTCTGTCGCGGAGCATTTAGGCGGGATGGTTTAACATGAGGGAAAGAGACCCTCTTCTTCTCTCCCCTTCGCCCTCTTCAGTCCGCCGACCCCCCTTCCCTCCTCGGGCCGGTGACACAGGAACGAGGGGTGGGGGGAGAAGAGTGGTGCCTGGGTGGCCCGCCGTCCCTCTCCCTCCGGGAGGCAGTTGGTGTGGCGGGGCTAGACTTCCAGGGCTCTGGCCGGGCTTCTGAGGCCCTGGAGAGGGGCGGGTAGGTGCAGGAGGCGGGGGCTGGCGAGACTTGTTCTCTGAAGCACAGATGCTGCTGCTGCTGCTGCTTGCTTGATTTCCACCGGGGCTGAGGGCCCGCTCCCCCTCCTCCTCCTCGTGGAAACATTACATAAATTGCCTCGGCCTGCTTGGCTATTTGCACAGAGGAAGCGGCGTGCGTTTTGTTTGGGATTGGGAAAGAGTGCATTGGGGGTTGGGCCCCGAGGCCTAGCAATTGTAATGCAGGGAATGGGGCAGGCGTTACACGCTTAGGTTTGTGCATATCTTTGTTTATGGGGCATAATTATTCTCAGAAACTCGGTGCAGGGTTGGATAAGACCTTATCTTGCTCACCCCACCCGCCGTGTTTCTCGGTTTAGATTGTTTTTAATTTTTCTCATAAGAAAGGAACTTAAATTCCTTGAGGAGTGAACTGCCCCATATGGGAGGGAGAGTTTCGGCAAACATTATTTTAAATCCAAGCTGGATGACTAACAATATCTGAGCACTATTGGTATTCGATATGAAATGTGTGAGAGTTTTACACTTAACTATATTCTTCCCTTTCTTTTTCAGAATATAGTACAACTGTTTCTACTCTTCCTGTGGTGATCAGAAATAGACATTTTGTTTTTGGACTTGGTAACATGGCAAAAGATGTAAGTATATTTGTAAATAATTCTAGAGATTTATTGCTAGGATTAATGAATAATAGAATTTACTACCGTTTCTAAAATGGCCTCTTATAGGAGTTGAGGGAAGCAGATATATTTTATTGAATAATACCCATATCAATGGAACTATTACCATATTCCAAGAATATATAGTTGCATCCTCCCTCAGCATAGTTAAACTACCTTTAGTATATCACAAACTCCATCATCAAGACAAATCATATCATATCATACAGTAGCTTATTAGGAAGCTGCTGTGGTTTTAACAATGTCAAAATATGCCATATTTATCAAAATAAAATACCAGTGCAAAGTTATTTATCTTAGTTGTTCTTACTTGCGAAGTTGTGTCCAACCCATTTCGACCCCATGGACAACGTTCCTCCAGGCCTTCCTGTCCTCTAACATCCTCTGGAGTCCATTTAAGCTCAGGCCTACTGCTTCAGTGACTCCATCCAGCCATCTCATTCTCTGTCGTCCCCTTCTTCTGTTGCCCTCAATCTTTCCCAGCATTAGGCTTTTCTCCAGTGAGTCCTTCCTTCTCATTAGGTGGCCAAAGTATTTTGAGTTTCATCTTCAGGATCTGGCCTTCTAGTACTACCCACTATAAGTACATTTTTATTCTTTTTACTTTAGAAAAAACCAATTATCAACACTTGGTTGATCTGAAGCAGTTTTACTTGGATCACCAGTAGTTCTGCCTATTTTTAGGAAAGGTATCATTACATTTTGCCTACCTTTGGATTTTTCAAAAAAATTGACTCCTTTAGAATGTTGTTTTGCTATCTCTGTGGATCATATGATAGGTTTCTTAATGATTTGTTTCATCTGTTGATAATTTTTAATATTGCAAGAAGCTTTAAATTTGAAAACTTACAGATGGCTCATCTGGTGCTGATTTTGTTTCATGATTATTTGTATCAAAGATATAATATTTTGTAATCATTACCTAATGATCTATAGATACATTTTTAAACTTCTGCTAATATAACCTTATTGTACCTGAATGTGTTTAAACAGTATTAGCTTTAATTACATTTTTGATTACTCAAATCATCAGAGAAATTTTGCTTGAAGTTTTAAATCACTGTTTCTTTAGAGTTAGGAACATCGATTGGTCAGTTGTTTGTTTGTTTGAATGGTTTACTTATGAAGCTCAAGAAGTAGACTATATCATTTTCAGCAATCCACAACTTTATTTTAACTCAAACTATTTAAACTTATATTTAAATCAAACCATTTTAAACTGTTCATTATTTTAAGTCACCTTTTATTTTAAACTGTATTCCTGAACAAACTTTCATAGGCATCAGTTACCATAACAGTTTGATTTGCAACCTGTTGCATATACTAAATATTAACCGAATCATTTGCATCTAACAGCCTATAATTAGTATTACATTATTACAGATTAGATACAAGTGAAAAATTAACCTTCAATATATACGGAAGGTTAGTTAGAAACTTAAACAATAATCGTATATATATTCCATTAAAACTCAGAACAAGGCAATGATATATACCATTTTCCTATTGTTGCCAGATAACGTCCATTAAGTTCATAAAGGAAGTCTGACTTAGAGAAAACATTAATAATTATCTTTAAACAAAGCTTGCAACTATGTTTGAACGTGCTAAAGGTTGGGTGTAAGCATACATAATTTGACTGCTACATAAAAAAGATATATTTCTCCATAGAATGAGAAATAAATGTTCATATTGTTTGCTTGGTAAAATCATAAATAGAATGTTGCAGACTTCATATAGTGGAGGAGCTGAAATAGGAATATGAGCTTTGAATAAGCGTGAGATGATTTGTGTCCTGGGACCCTGAAAACTTTTCTATAATATCTTGAATATATGACTTAAACCATTCAATATCAAAAATCATATTGCCTTTAAAAAAAATTAAATGTGTTTAACCTGTATTGTCCAATGACCTTGTGATTCATTTTCAAGTTCAAACTGTCGAGATCAGTGTTTGAAACAATTGTTCGTTCTGACATTACCAAACATATTCCAGTACTGTTTCAAACTTGGAACACTTCTGCTGTAGTTGGAATATTTCAATAAACACTTTCAAACTCAAAACATGTTAACTTCATAATATCTGCAAAGCTTAGTACCAGAAAGTAACACCTTCTCTGGCTATTACTTTATGCACATTCTTTCAGAGTGGGCTTATTTTGCATATGGCAATCTAAAAGCTCAATAATATAACAGTGCTACCTATACAGGTAATCCTTGATTTACAAACAATTCATTTAATGTCAAACTGAAGTTACAACAGCATTGAAAAAAGTGACATGACTATTTTTCACACTATGACCATTGTAATGTGTATGTAGAATACACATTTTGCATTTGGCAAATTGTCTGAAAAATAACTGACAACTCATGAGCTCTAACTTTCCAGTAATAAAATAAAATTTAAAAAAACAGACAGATAACAATATTTTATTATCCAGAATATTCTTAATAAACATGTCCTTAACTAAGAATCTAAATTTCCCTACTCCTTCAAGTTAGTGGTTATTAAGATTATTCTCCAAAGTCAGCATGGTTTGGAGAATTTGTTTTTTAAGTCAATACTGTGATATTGGTCACATAAAACCATGTGGAATGATCTGCCTGGTCTTGAATTGTCAAGACCAATTCTTGTCTTGAATTTGAGACAGAATTTAGGAGCACTATGTTCTGAGTTGGAAACACTTGAAACTTTTGAATGTTTTACATATAATAAAATAACTCTTGTTTATTCTTTTCAATAATGTTTACTCTATTAAGAGCCTTTGGACATTACATACTCTTTTAAAAGAAGATGATTTCTTTATATTTTACAGACCTGATAAATCAGTTTCAAAATATGTCATTCTCTGCTGAATAAAATGCATCCCTCACATAAATTTTGATTTTAAAACCGACAGACCTAATTTAATAACATTAAATGATGATGATGATGTGTATATTTTCCAGGAAAGGAATCAAAGATATCTTTGGAAAGAACTATAAAATTGAAAAGGAATATCTGTTACATATTAAGTGCTTGATGCTAACATTTCCCTTTGCATTTAAGTGACTGTCTAGCATATGACCTTGTAAGAAAGGATTCTGTGTCTTCTGGGAAAGCATTGATTTCCATAGCATGTTGTCTGTTTCTTTCATACATATACATTGTATGCAGCTAAAAGTAATCTAGGAAGTTCAAACTCTCTTTATATAATTTTTACTTTGTGTGTTTTGTAAAGGAAAACTAGAAAGATGAATTAGTTGGAAATGATTTGGAACTTCATTTTGACTTGATTAGTTAATCAAATTTATTTTGATTAAATCGGCAATGGAGATTACATTTGGTATTTTTCAAGTAACTGTTCTGAACCATTCATTTTGATAAAACAGCGATGAAATTAACTCCTTAATAATATGTGGACAATGGACTGCTTGCATACTCTACTCAGAAAGTAATCATGAAAACAAAAGATTTAGAGGCTAATTCAAAATAAAATAAAAATGATTTTGTACATAAGTAGTTTATCAGAGAATAAGTTAAAGATTCCAAATCACATTTTCAGGTTTGATGTTCCAAAGTCATATGAATGACTTGATTAAACCATCTCTGATAAGTTCTGATATGAACATAAACTGCAATTTGTTTCTAGTTAAGGTGAAAGATAAATCTCAGTATTATATTGGACTTTGGTGTAGTGCTCGGCAATAATTTGTGTTCTGAGTTGAAGTGTGATAGCAAATCTAATCAAGTAACCCAAAATAAGTAGACTTTGTTATCACATATGCATAATGGAGGATTTTAAAAAAATTGTTGGATTATTCAGCAAAGCTATTGATCCAAAGTAAAACACACTATTGAAGAATGTATGAATGTGGTGTTGCACTAAATTATATTTCACAATCATTTGATACAATTTAAAAATGTGATACATACTGATGTGAGACATGTATTTTTAATAATCCAAATTGTGCATATAAGATACAACAGTAGCTTGTCATCTTCTTAAATGTTTTTCCAACTTCACACGTCAAATCTACAATCCTGATACTTCCTGATGGATTCCCATCCTAGTACTTAACAGTAATTTATCTGAAGTTGCTTAAATTTCTCTAGAAAGGCAATGGTTAGCTGTGGATAAAACATATGAGTTGATGGAAACTACTTTTACAACTTCATATTTATATTTATACACTTTCAATTTCTTTGTTTTTAATTCTTACCTTAAAGAAATACTTTAATGCAATTATTTATAAAGTCCCTGTGATTCTACCCCTATCTGTGGAGTTTTAATTGTGAAATGGCCCAGTTGGAAAAAGCATATCTCAAATTTTACTCAAAAGGTATTAAATATTTACTTTCTCCAAGTCAGAATAAAGTTCCTTATTTATTAGCTGGTGTACTATTTTTCAAAGATTACAATAGTAAAATATATGTGTTTAATTATAATAAAGAATTTCTAACCTCTAGTTCTTTTATCTTAAGTGAATAGTTGCAGCGAACTTTGTTGTTAAGTGAGAAATGTTGTGGAAAAAACACTTTTCTCCTGCTAATGAGAAATTGTACTCGGTCTTAAATAGATAAATTTTCTTTACAGGTGAGAAAGTTTAAATTGTGCTTTATAATGCAAAATATAGAAAAAATGTTGACTTGCTTTAATTGTTACTTTTTGGAGCAGAGTGGAGCTTTTGGAGCATTGTAGCTTCAGATTTCAAGATGAGGCAAGAAATTCAGGTCCAGCTTTCTTGAGACTGCTCAGGTTTTAGGTCCTATAACATATGAAGCTTATTTTGAACTTGATTAACAAAATAAAGATCTCAATGAATCATATTTTAAATGAGTGCATTTTGGTTTACATAAGCTTTAGGAGTGAAACAACGTGATAATTGTTGAGGATCTGTTCAATTAAAACTAGATGGGACTGCCTTATAACTTTTCCCCTCAGCATTTTAATTATTTTATGGTTTTATTTATTTCTACATGTTAGTTATCATCATTCTACTTGAAATTGTTTGGATGTGTCATCAAGGGATGACCTTGTTTATATTGTTACAGATAGAGAGCATGCAGTAGTAATAATCTTGGTATGTTTCTGGACTACCTAGTGGGAAATGTATTTGATTTAAACATTCTTCTATGAGTAGAGAAGCCATATCTTATGCAACATCAATACCATAGCTTAATATATTCTTGGAAAGTTATCCTAGAGAATCAAAAACTCTGCTACAACAGTTCTAAATCTTTGCAATAATACAGTTCACCAAACTTTTTATTTATTAGATTTCTATACCGCCCCTTTCCTGGAAGGACTTTTAAATTAGGAACACTGATTTAAACAAATTAGGAAATGAAATATGTTTAATTTTCCTTACTTTTAATCTATTTTAATATTGGGATATATGAGCTGACGTATGATGGCATATTTCAACAATATCTGCAATGAGATTTGTTGAAGTTGGCATAATACTAGCTTATTTCAATATTTGATGTTTTTGTAGTGTGTGCTGCATATCTATTTCACAAATATATTTTGGAAGAAAAGTAGGATCTGTAATGCTTTGTTTTTTAAAAAATATTCTCTGAAATTTCTTTGCAAACTTTTAAAGGTTTTTTCCCCATTATATTTGAGGAGAAATGTGCAAACATCTGTTCATTACAATGGACAGAACAGTTGTTAGGCTGGTGAATCATAGTTGGAAGGCACTTTAGGGATCATCTAGTCCATCCCCTGCTTAGGGCAGGAATCTGTTTGATATAACAATTCTGATATTTTAAGACTGTTACTGAATTTAAACATATCCTAGACTCTTTACTGTTTGACATAGGACTTAGTTTCCAACTCTAATTATCTTAAAACTCTAAAGCTGTTCCAATTTGTCATTATGCTTTTTGAATTGATATTATTTGGATGAAGTCTCCAAATGCATTCAGGTCAAGGCAGAGTGCAGAATGCAATGATTTTCTTATTAACAAATTTTGGAAATCTCATGAGATAGAAGGAACATTTTATCATATGTGATAGAAAAAAATATTCAAAAGATATTGGATAGAAATTCATAGAACTATTCAAGGAATTTTCATCTCAAAATTTGAGATGAAACTCTTTACTGGGCATAATTCCAAAACATATTAATAAAAAGTATTACAGCTACATGCCTATGGCAGAAAAGATAAATTTAGGACAACATTATAAAATAGATATGTTACCCAAAAAATCAGACTGGAAGTTTAAACATAACAAACATGGCAAAATTACCAACATATATTAAGACTAGAAGTACAAGGAAATTTAAGCAAGATTCACACCCTTGCATGTTATATATAATGCAGCAAGGCAAATAAAATTATTCATAACATGGTTTTTAAGGGGAAAAAACTAAAATTGAAATTAAATATAAGCACAAAAATTTAAAAATAATATCTGTAAATATTGCACATTACTTGGAGTACAGAGGAAGTTAGAAAACCAATTTTATTATGTTTTTAGTTTTTTTTCTTTTGTATTCATATACAATAAATATGAAAAATTTAGTATTTAGTTTAAACTTTCTTAAAACAATAATTACTTAAATGTAATTTAATTTTATTATGGTTAATTTCTAATTGAAGATAGACTGAGCACTAACAGTATAATCTTGTTCATTTCTTTGTTCAGCCATCGATATATTTCTGCATCAATTAATTTTTTCTCCTTATTTTTTTTTTTAATGAAAACTGTTAAATTAATTTCCTATGGCCTGCATTCTATGTTCCTACCAATGCATCCCAAAATAGCATTTTAGTCTTTTTAGCAGCTGTGTCATACTGCTGGTTCAAAATCTTTTCCATGTACTACTGCCAAGCCAGATCTCCCCCATGCTAAACTTGTGCCTTTTACTTTTCCCTCCCGGTATTTCTTTCTCTTAATTTCATAGTACAAAAATCAAAACATGGCTCAAACCTGTCTAAATATTTTGAATCTTAAAGTATTAGCTGTCACTCGCCCTACCTTTATGACACTTGCAGATTTTAGACTCTGGACAGGATCTTGATGCACTATACAGTCCATCTCTGCAAGCTGAAGTGGAGCCATTAATAAATACTCATTAAAGTCAATAGTGAGCCCATCAAAAGAAGTATCAGCTGGGCCAGATTTTTTTAAATTGTTCTGCAGGATTCTTGATGGAGTGACAAAAGATTAAGCTCTCTGTCCCATCCCCCAAATATTGCATTCAAACACAACTATTTTGTATCATCAGAGCTTTGTTTGATAGGGGTTGCAGGATTTTTTTAAACTAAATATTTCCATGGTTTGAAAAAATTTGAGAACTACTGATCTGCCCGATATTTTGCATATTTGTAGCAAGCTTAGCCAAGTATTCATAAGCATACTCTTAGATGTTTGCCCTGGTACAGATATCAAACAGACAAGTTTGCATTTTCCAGAGTCCTTCCTCTTTTTGAATATGAGAATAAATAACATTTACTCTCCCCTCTATCTTTTGGGAACGCTTACTTGTTTTCCATTTATCAAAGATTACAAGAACAGTTCTGCAATCACCTCTCCTAGTTTCTTCAGTGTAGTTTAATTTAGGATATTCATATTGTTGAACTAATTATCACATTCTTTCCAAAATGGTTCAGATAATATACATAAGACAGTTTTTCGTATTTACTTTTTATGGCTGCGTATAAATGGACAATATATTTCTGTCTTTAAAAAGATGTGTTAAAGCCAAAAGAGTAAAGATTTATTCAAGGCCATAAAATTAAGCGTCATAACACAAATGTTTTTTTCTACTATAAAAATTGATAGCAGAGTATAATTTGTTTATAAGATTATTTTTCATGGGTTATTTTTTCTTTCATAGGCTGGTCTCATTGAAGCTAATGGAGAGTTAAAGGTTTTTATAGATCAAAATCTTAGTCCAGGAAAAGGTAACTTTTTTTTTTTTTGGTCATTTGTGTTTAAGAAATGACACTGTATAGGTCTGAGGATTTCTGTTAAATTTAAAGGCTACTGGAGGAGAGAAGCAGCCTTTTTTTTTTTTACATTCAGCAGAAAAATGCACAAAGCTATTGTAGAAAGAATGGAACTCTCCATTCTTTCTCTACTACTCCCCAACACAGGTAGTCCTCGACTTAACAACAGTTCGCTTAGTCACCATTTGAAGATATAACAGCACTGAAAAAAGGGACATGATCATTTTTAACACTTATGACCATTGCAGCATCCCCATGGTCACGTGATTTACATTTGGATGCTTGACAACTGACTCACATTTATGACGGTGACAGTGTCTCGGGTTCATGTAATCAACTTTTGTGATCTTCTGACAAGCAAAGTCAGTGGGGAAACTAGATTCATTTAACAATGGTGTTACTAATTTAACAACTGCAATGATTCGCTTAAATGTGACAAGAAAAGTCCAAAAATGGGGCAAAATGAGCTTAACAAATGTCTCACTTAACAACATACATTTTGGACTCAATTGTGATTGTAAATTGAGGACTACCTGAATCTAATAAATAATTCTTTTGAGTGGATGGAGTTTGAAGGGAGAGAGAAATGCATTGAGTTCATCTAGAATTGGAAAGTTAAAAGTGAAGGACAAATTAAAAAAATGTATAAGATTTTAATATTTAAATAGGTGAAGATTTTCGTGACTAAGGGAACCATGCTGTTTGATATAATAAAAAAATATTTTTCATTATTTTCCACTGAAATTCAGCATTTCCTTGAAAAATTACATTTATTCCGTAAATTGAATATGTGCATATCAGTTTGCCTTTGAACTGTTGATGGTTAAAATTTATGTTGACAGTGACATATATACTTTTATAACTGAATTTTGAGTAGTGCTAATAGGAAAAATACATGTTATAAGAATTTATTCTGCTTAAAGGTGTGAATATTAAGTAAAGGTTTTTTGTCCCACATGTTTTTTAATCATTGTTTATAAATGTTTTAGTTAAATGTTATTAAACAATGGGCTCACAAATGTTAAATTAATTAAATGAAATTTATTGCTAACGATGCAAAGTTAATGTCAGAATGTCACTTCCTAATGACTAATAACTGGTAGATTACATAGAGGAGATAATATTTTTTCATATTATTTGATGTGGATTTTCATATTCTTTATCTTTGAATGCAACAGATTATAATTCAGATTATGCCTAAAATTATGATCTTTTTCATTCTCTATCCCTCAGTGCCCAAATTGGAGGTGTTTTATATTTTGCTAAGTGAATTGGTTAAAAAAAATTTTTAGGCATTTGATCAGATACATTATTTTTAAAAAGTTTTTGACCACAGGGTGGCAGTATTTGTGCATATACATTGGATGCTCAAAATTCAAACTTCCAAGTTAAATTGGAAAATACAATAAAAGTATAACTTTCTTTAGTAGGATTAGAAAGTTTTAACACTGAAGTCTTAGCAAAACAGAAAATTTGCTAAATTGTAAATATGGAGTTTCTCATCCATTCTCATTTAATCTTAGTATTAAATTGAAGCAAAGTTGGATATTTGTGTTGGTCATTTAGAGAGATTGTTTAAGTGTTAACTTTTCTGATTTCAAAGAGTAAAGTAATAGTTTTATTAGCTTGATCTTAAGTATTTGAGGTGAACTCTTAATTTCATATTTCCTGGGCAGAAGGTTTCAAAATTGTAGTGGTGGCTGAAGATTCCTTTTCCTAGGTGTTCAAAATCTAACTATGGGTAGTTCTCCAACTCTCTGGAATAGTTTAAAAACTTTAAAAGGTTGCAAGGACAAGACAAGTAAGAGGGAAACATTGTTATGTATATAATTATCCATTCACATAACATTGGATTCCATATCTTATCCTAGGCTTTTACACAATAAATAAATCCCTGCAAGCATCAAAAATATTAAACTGTTGAACTTGGAAGGATATATGGAAGTATATATTGGAACAAGATCTGAAACTGAGTCTATTAAAAACAGATATCTTGTATCTGTTTGTATTGTACATGTATTTTATTCAGCGTTAAGGTAGGAAGTTACATGCATTGTCAATTGTTAATTCTTTTTAAACTTTTTATATGGACATTTAGGTGTTGTTTCATTAGTAGCTGTTCATCCCTCAACACTTGGCAAACAGCTTTTGCCGAAAACATTTGGCCCGTCAAATGTCAACATTGCACAACAAGTGGTAAGAGGCCTGTCAGAGAAATCTACTAATAAAATTGTAATGATAATTTTTAACACGTACACAAGAATATGCACACACCTGCTTATAGGAAAAGTGCTAGGCATGTGAGACATATGTCAGGGTTCAAGTAAAATCCCCAACGAAATCAAACTCTCAGGCTTCCATTTCCTCAAAGCTAAATTTTATTAGAGATGTCATATTGGCACTTCTGGGAAAATCTGAATCCGAGAACTTCCGGGTTTTCTTCACCCAAAAGAAGGTTCAAGTCCTTGCCCATCACCCATATGTTCATCACATAAACCAATCAGATACCCTTCGGAACAGAAGATACCTCCCCAGTCTTCTCAGCACAGCTGCAAGGCAAAGTGGCCTTGACTTTCTGGAAAGAATGTTATTTTGACTATATATCTTCCCTCTATACAATCCCCCCTCCCATTTTCCCACAATAGAATTTGAAGGCTCAAAGATAAAAGATGGCTTCCAGGTCTGACAACATAAAGATATTTATTCCAAAATCATAGAAAAAGCATTTGCATTGTCAAGGCAAAATGAATGCCCTTCCAGTTAGTTCTGCTTTATTTTATTTATGCCTGAACATACAATTAAGTTGGTATAATAAAATCCAATCTTCTGTTATATACTATGATTATAGTATAGATAATATATACAATAGTATACTATAGATTATAGTATAATCCTTACTTTTTCATAGTATGTTGTACTGTAAGATACATGACTGATTACTTAAAGTAGTATCTGAAATTGTATTTATTAACCACCAGTGACCAGCAAAGTAGCTATAGTGTTAAAAAGACAGCACATAAAAACAGGCTCAAATATAATAAAAGGAATAAAATTACCCTATACATTTGCTGAAACAAAAAACAACCAAACAAGAGAAAACAAAAGAGATAGAATAAAATTAAGATAACAACTTCCTTCATTCAATTTCATTCCAGGATTTAGACATCTTGAGGGTTTTTTTTGCAGTAATTGCTAATAAAAACCATCCCAGTGCGGATGTTGTTGTTGTTGTTATCATCATCATTATGCATGAGTTACAATATTGATATATATATTGAAGGAGAGGAACAATAAGCATATTTTAAGATTGTGTTTCTGTTGGTAAACATTTAATTTGGCCAATTTTTAAAGTTGCAATTGTTTTTTTTAAGGAAGCTAATAACATCACAATAATGAATAATTATTTCTTTCTAATAGTTTTCTATTAATTGTAGGTTATTGGTACACCACAAAGACCATCAGCCCCAAATACTATTTTAGTAGGAAGTCCACATACTCCCAATACACACTTTGTATCACAGAATCAGACTGCAGATTCTTCACCTTGGTCTGCTGGGTAAGTAACATTCAGTTAAATTAGAACTAGAATTACAGTTTTGTAGGAATACAAAAATATATACTTCAAAAATAAGCAGTTTAACTCTTGACATCCAACTTTTAATCAATCTGGCATTTGCTAAATAATAAGCTCTCAAGTAGCAGCTATTCTTTCCTTAGTATATTGTGGTACAGGATGTTGATATATTCTTTAGTTCAGAATATAGATTTTTTTTCTATAAAAGCATGTTTTGAATGATAAAATAAATTTATTTTCTTTGATTCTTTTTTATCTAGATGTGTTTGGTCATGATTGTGTAAATAAATTGGTCGTGTACATTGAAACTAAATGAAGCGAGTGGTTCAGGACCTGTTTAAAAAGTAAAATATGTAACTCTTATATATGGAGCTGTAAATGGATTAGGGAGCTGTGTACCTATAACTAATTGTATTTTTGTAGGAAACGAAACAAAAAGGGAGAGAAGAATGGCAAGGGTTTACGACACTTCTCTATGAAGGTTTGTGAGAAGGTTCAGAGGAAAGGAACTACCTCATACAATGAGGTAGCAGATGAGTTAGTTGCAGAATTCAGTACTGCAGATGCTCACATCTCACCAAATGAATCAGTAAGTATATTTGTATTTTAAATTAATTTTTTTTAATGAATTATATAGACTTCCATAAAAACTCCCTTTGTACTTAATAAGGATACCCATTTATTGCTCTCTTGGGTATCATCAATTGGACTAACTGATGATAGCAATTTTGTTCTGTTTGTCTAATCTGCTAGATTATACCGCTAAGTAGTCTAACTGCAAGTATGTTCATATGATGTTTACAGCAGGCTTATGATCAGAAAAATATAAGGCGACGGGTCTATGATGCCTTAAATGTTCTTATGGCCATGAATATTATTTCCAAGGAAAAGAAAGAAATCAAATGGATTGGCCTACCTACTAATTCAGCTCAGGAATGCCAGAATTTAGAGGTAAAATTTGCTGAAAAAACGCCATTTCTAATATTTTCTTAATGGATTTTCTCATTAAATCTAATGACTGCTTAGATTCTTGCACTTCCATCTAAGTTATGGATTTCCCTTTTAATTTCAAATGGTTGATTTCTTGTTTGATACTCATGTTTGAAGTAATATTTTGTGATTTCATTGCTTTCATAATTGTATTCTTGCAAATAAACTAAAGCAAAACAATTCAAATATGCTTAAATATGGAGGAAACTGTTAAGGGGACTCTTAATGTATTGGAAATTAACACAGGACAAGGACAAGAACTGATGTATAGGTTTGTGTTTTTTTCCCCTCAGGATGTATTTGAAAAGTAGGGTAAAATACAGTAGAAATAGTTGATATATTCTAGTTAATACCATTTCATTCTGTGAATGGGCTGATTATATAATAGCTATTTTGCCTGATTCAATTAAATACGATGTAATTAATTTTAAATACTGATCAGATTTCATTGATAGTCCTATATGTGCAAATGGTTCAGAATTTGGGATACAATTAATCCTTTCTTAATGACCATTCAGTGACCATTCCAATAGCATTAAGTAGTAATTATGGTCCAGGCCCAAAGTTACTGCCATTGCAGCATCTCATAGTAACATCAAAATTTGAGTAGGTCACATGATCAGAATTCAGGTGCCTGCCCACATTTATGATGATAGTATGCACTTCAACTCCCACCACCCATCGGTCACCCTGCCTTTTTGCCCTACCCTGCTACCCCCACTTGTACTCGTTGACCTCCAACTGTTGATGAAGCATATCTGGTCCAGGCAGCTTTGCAAGGCCTTACAAGACTGTGCAGACACCTCGCAATAGGGGGAAGAAGATAATGAAGGTCAACTGGGCAGGAATTAGAGGCCATGGAATGCAGAAATGGATGGTTAGGCAGGTAGTGGGAGTTGAAGTGAAGATGAGCATAGCAGGGCAGAGGAAGTGCGATTGCATATTCCTGGCTGAACAGCTAGAACTTCAGTCTCTAAGAAGTGCTGTTACATGATGTTTCATCTAATAATTAAATTGCTTAGCAACAGAAATTCTGGTCCAATTAGGGTCATTAAGTGAAGACTACCTGTCTTTGCTTTATTTTTGGAAATAACTGTTCCATGCCAAGAAAATTGCTGACTCTTAGTCTGTTTGAATGGGTAACATTTTACAAAATTGTTTCAGCATAATTAAAATATTGGTTATTTTATTTCTGCACAGCTAGTTTGAAACTGCTCTTGAAAAAAGTGCTTTTGGAGTTGTTTGATATTCTGATTCTATTATTTTAGAACAATTATAAATTTTATTACACATGTAAAATTAGTTTCATGCTGCTTTAGTTGCTCATTGGTGAGTAAAACCTTTAAAGTAGCTCCTACTATACTACTGAGTATACATCTTTGATTAATTCAATATGTTATTACAGTATTTTTCTTTTTGTTAAGGTGGAGAGGCAGAGAAGACTTGAAAGAATAAAGCAAAAACAGTCACAACTACAAGAATTAATTCTTCAGGTATCATCGTACAGCAGTAGCATACTTTTTCTTCCTGCTAATCTGATGTTAGGTACAACCTTGAAAATTTGAAGTTTTGATTGAAAGTGAAAAATTTGGTTTTCACTTTTTTAATTCTGTTTTAATTTAATGTCAATCTGTCATGATTTCAACAATTCTCAAGTTTACATGGGTGCCTCATATTTTTTTAAAAAGGAATCTGATGAATGAGTGGTACACAAGTGACTATAATAAAAATAAAAATGCCGTGAGTTGAGTTAATCTCTGTGGTTAACTTAAATTTGAGCGATTTTGTTGGCATATTGCAGAAATAGTTTGCCATTGCTATTTTTCAAGATTCCTTTTTTTCAACTCCCCTATCTAATCAACAAGCTTGAAATGTTCAGGTGTTCCCCCATCTAATACTGTCCAGGACCAGAATTCCCTAACTTTGAGATCACCAAGGTCAATTAGGTCTTGTCACCTGCTAAGTGGCATGAATGCAAATTGACATGAAGTGACATGAATAATGCAGATTGTTTCCCAAATCTTAAAAAAGCAAACTTTGTGTGCTTAAATCCTTTAACAGCAAATTGCCTTCAAAAATCTTGTTCAGCGAAATCGTCATGCACAGCAGCAAGCAAATAGATCACCAACTTCTAATTCTGTCATTCACTTGCCATTTATCATAGTGAACACCAGCAAGAAAACTGTAATTGATTGCAGTATTTCTAATGACAAGTAAGTTACTAATACCCAGAAAAATGATTTCTTTCGATTTTATATAGTATGAGGTCTTGTTGAATGAAGCGATTGAATGTTATAAATGCTGATATTATTGTTAGTTGCAGGATAATAAATAGACCAATTTTCCATGCCAATCATAACCTCTATATGTATTTTTTAATTTATATATGGGGGGTTTTATCTGTGGACACAATCATTAGTGAAGACTTTACTATCACTTTGTTCCCATTAGACTTCAGGTGTTTAAAATTAGCCATGTTGATAGGTAGTCTGTGTTTACATGGAGAATGGTTGAACTTAACATTGAAAATAAAATATTTTCAATACTAAGTCTCTTCGTTGACAGACCATGCCTGCCTTCTAACTGTACTAGAATTATTTCCTGCCTAAATCACCACTTTGATTCTTAGTCTTTATGGCTGACATGGAATTTGCTATTGTAATGTACCTCATTATATTTACAATAGTCATAAAATCATAATTCAACAAGGAAAATCAGATTATTGAAAAATCTCTGGAAACTGATATTCATAAGTTTTTCACTCTTCAATGACTTCATTCCAGTAATAAAGCTAGAAGACTCTTCGCCATCATTCTATAAGAGTACAGACTAGTTAGTAGGTTGTAGTTGGATGAACTAGAAATCAGGACAAAAGTGTGAAAGTTGTCAAGCACAAGACCAGTAAGAGCACTTAGGTAGGAAAAACCAAACACACAGGTATGGAATAGGTGGTATTAGCTCAACAGTAGTAACTGTGAGAGGGACCTACCTGTCCTAATGAACCACCTCTTAAGTATGAGTCAACAGTGTGCTAAAGTTGCCAAAAGGAGCATTATCCTAGGCTGCATCAACAGAGAGCATCAAGATTACAAGAAGTGAGAGTATCAATCTAGTGAGGCAACATTTGGAACATTGTGTTCAGTTCTGGTCTCCATGATACAAAAAAGATGATAAGGCTCTAGAAAGAGTGTAGAGAAGAGCAACAAAGAAGTATGGACACTAAATTGTTAATGAACAGCTAAGGGAATTAAGTATTTTTAGCGTAACAAAGAGAAGACTTGGGGAGACATGATAGCAGTTTTCCAATACTTTCAAGTACAGGGCATGATTTATTCTCCTTAGTTTCACTTAATGAACCATAATTGAGGGCAGCATCTCTGTTGCTAAGCAAAACGTGACCATGACTGACTGAGTCACTTCTCATTTAGTCGTTAAGAAGTCATTGCAAGTTGATAAGACATAACATGACCATGACTATGACTTGGGATTTTATTGCCAGTTTCTCCATTGACTCTGCTTGTGATTGGGCTAGATATAACATGCCAATAATGATCATGTGACAGAAGGATCATGCAACAGCAGTAAGTGCCTGCTGGTTGCAAAGCATCCAAATGTTGATTATATGGACACTGCACTGCTTGCAAAAGCAAGGACTGGTTGTAAAGGTACTTTTTCAGAACATTGTAACTTTGAACAGTCACTAAATAGGGCAGTTGTTAAGGTCTACCTGTATGAAGCTTTGGGTTTTTGGCTAAGCCACACCTGTTCCCTGAGACCTGCCTCACATGAAAAAAGAGCCACTCAAAGTCACCTTGAACCTGATTTGATAATGATAATCCCTACCAATTCTCAGTTTCTCTTTTATCAGTTTTAACAACAAATCTTTGGTTATTCTCTGTTTGATTTTTTCAACCTATATTCTACCCATAGTATAACAACACCTTTCTGAAACCTGATCTGCTTGAGTCAAAGGCATGTAATAAAAACATGCCCTCACCCTCCATACAAGTTCGGATGACCTGTTTGATATGCTTCAGGTGTGCTTTATAGATACCCCTCCTATCTTCCAACTACTGCAATGTTTGTAGCTTTGCACATTTGTAACTTAGAGTTTCTTGTAAAGCTGCATTGCCCATGTGATTGAGGGCATTATTTGATCTGTTGACCTTGTAAACACAAACTGCTTCTGGTCCTGAAGCACTGGCACCAGTACAACCACCAATATCAGCACCATAAAAGAAAAAGATGCATAATGACTGCTTTTTCATGATTAAACTCTTTTTTGAGCTTTATTGAGATTAAACACTTTAAGCTTTGTTTTACTGATAGTAACACCATTAATATTGATGTTATCATCACCATTTCCATTCTTCCTTTACTTTGTCTTCTACCATTTCCTGTACTATTTTCGTTAAAAGACTATTGTTTGAGAGTGACCAGATTATAGACTCAGTGTCTGGGAAAGAAATTCAGAACCAGTTGCTATGCAATTGTCATTCTCAATTTTGAACCAGTCTACATATTTTCCTACAACTCATAGCAGACCTTGCCTAGTGTCCATTGTGTCTCTAATTTTCAGGTACAATTCTTATACAATACTGTGCTTTGTTTTTTCCATTGCCATAATGAGTTTTACTCTCTGAATATATTGGATCTAGCAGGAAATAGACTTTCTGGGTTCAGTCATGACCCTTGCCTCCAAAAATCCTCTTGTGCCTCAACATTGTCTTGAGGCTGGTAAGTCATTTCCCAACCCATGGGACTCCTGTTCTCTTAGCAGCAAGGTTTGATGATTATAATTGCCTCTAGAAGCCAGAACTTACATTTGAGCAAATGTCACTCCATAGCAGATCCTCTGGAAAGGAAAGATATTATCTAATGATGCTGATCTTGCAGTTTGGATAATCACTCCCAGCTAAATAAGGATAATTTATCTTCAGTTTCTACCCCATCTGAATAATTTTCAGATGCTTTCCAGTGCCAGTCTTACTGCTTTCCAGTGCCAGCTTGGGAGGAAGCTTGATGAATAGATCAGAAAGTGGTTTTTTCCTGTAGTGCCAACTTACCTAATGAAATAACATTTTGTGTTGGTGAACATGACATTCATAGCATTACCAAAATCTTCAGAATTTACACTTTGGATTATTAAGTAGCAGGTTAATATAATGTAAGATTCAGGAGAGTTGTGGAAATTATTGTCCTTCGGCAGTATATATGACTGCATTCTACAGACCTTTGGCAATGTCTAAGACCCAAGTTAAAGAATTTCAGGGCAATAGATGATTTAGTAAAAAAACAGATAATGCATTGGATCATGTACTAAAGAAAACATACATGTATACCATACATCTTGGTATGGTATTCTATAATCATTCCAGACTTCTGTAATTTGTTGTATGTGATGTATTGCCCATTGTTTTTGAAGTCAGGGAAATGTACATGCCATGTTTTCTATCCCGAACCTAACTGCAGACCATTTCCAGTTGTAACAGGTTCAGAAAACAGCATAGAAAACATTCAGCAGATAGCAACTGAGACCAAAAAGATGGGAACATGTATCCAATTCTTCTAAAGAATTGAATGCTTATTTCTTGGTGATATCGTTTTATAAGGTTTCCTAAATTAGAATTTTTCCTTTTCTTTTAAAGAATGATTTGCCTTAATAGTTAACTTATGTGTATTTGTATATTTCTGTGAATACCAGTGGTACTCACGATTCATGACGTTTTTATTATTTTCCTATGTCATGGATATTCTTTCTCAATCTTACTACAGGTGCTCTATTCAATGTGACACAGATATACTTGTCAATGTCATTATTAAGCTGACCTTTTATAGTGTCCAGGACTCAATAAGTTTTCAAACCTCTTTTACTTCAGCAGGGGGGGTGACCACTGACATAGACAATTTATTGTCTTTGCTTGCTCACCATAATGATCTCAGATTGGTGCATCCAGTAAAGTATAGCACCAGTGTTGCAAACTAGTTACAAGCCAGTTTAATCCCCATATAAAACAAAGCATCATAATTGGACATGACTATCTTAACAGCCACAATTAGACCCTCGGTCTCTTTTTTCAACTTTCATATATATTATTCTGTTTCTCAGTAGAAAACTACACTATTTTGTAAACTGTACTTGCTTTTGAAGCACTGTATTATTGACACGATTCAAATGAAACTAAATAAAATGTTAAAAAGCTATGATATTTATTTAGTTATTTACCAAGCACATCTAAATTATATTTACAAATATCTTTACAATCCCCAAGGTATGTTACAACTTTTGAGCACCCCTGATGTTTGGAAATTGAAAGTTGGAAAAGTTGGAAAATTTGACACATCCTAATTATAAATAGGTTTATATTGCACTAATATATTGCACTATATTGCACTTTAAATTGCACTATTAAAAATAAATGTTTTCTAAAATAAAAGCATTTAAGCAGCATAACGTTATCTAAGCATGTTCAATTTTCAAATTTTACATTTTAATGGAAGAGAGCACTTTAGAAGAAAAATATTGAGACCTGTATATAACATAATTGAACAACTTCTATTTGTTTCTTTTAGGTTTGAATATCTATTTAATTTTGATAACGCATTTGAAATACATGATGATATTGAAGTATTGAAGCGAATGGGAATGGCATTTGGACTAGAATCTGGAAGTTGCTCAGCAGAAGATCTAAAAAACGCAAGGAGCTTAGTCCCTAAAGCTCTTGAACCATATGTGACAGGTAAAGTTAAATGAAATTAACATATTTAACTAAAACTTGAGAACAAAATAAGCTGCTATTGGAACTTAACACAACTGTTATAAACAGTGCAATATAATGTAAACATTATCCGCTTTGATGTTAGCAAAATACCTTCAGTTGTAGCTGCGCCATGTTAATAGTTGAGATGGTGTAACCTTTGACAGCCACAGGACACATAATACAAATTTTATTTTCTGCTTTGCTAGCCATAATAATTCTGTAACATAATGGTAATGTTTAGTTCAGAAAACATTAGAAAATATTGCAGTATACTAAATAATCAATACATTTGATTTGCGTTAGTATAACACCTTTTCATCTGGTGCTCACTGTACTTAAATAGTGTAAATTATTTTTTATTTCTTTTATCAACAAGAATAAAATACAAAACAGATAAACAGAAAAATGAACATCCAACACTAACAATGAGGAAAAAAAATTCTTGTGTAGAGAAAAAAACCCTCAAATGTCCAATATACCTAACATTGAAAAATAAAAATCCACCCTGGATGGATGCTGAAAAGTAAATTTAAAAAACTATAGGTTACCATCCCCTTACATAATGGGTCTACAAATAGTTATAAGCTTTCCCATTCTTATTTAACAAAAATACTATATTAAATAAAATCTCAAAAAGACTGGTTATTTGGTTCTATCAAGCTAGAACCCAGATTTAGTAATACAACAGTTGATGGGACATTAAATATGAAAGTTTGAAATGCTATATATGTAAATTATATTCAGTGGAGGTTTTATTGAATTGCAGGTGCATATGCTATAGAGTGACTGCTATCTAATTACTGATGTTATTTTGTCTTACAGAAATGGCTCAGGGATCAATCAGCAATGTGTATGTCTCATCCTCATCAGGTTCAGCTTCAAATGGGACAAGATTTTCCAATAGGTTAGTTAAGTTTGAGTTGTATGTTTAAAAACTAGTTCATAGACCCAGTATCATCTAAATAGTAAAACTATATTATTACATTTTTAATTGTTAATCATTAAATTGAATTTTTATTTAATTAAAAAGTGATCTGAGTAGATATCTAGGAAACTTTAATGTACCTGCTTATTGAAAGGCATCTTAAGAAACTTCCCTTTTCGGTTGCCAAAATTGACCATTTTGCCACTGAATTTCTACAGTACTATTTGGAAGCTCCAAAGGAGCTGGGAACCAGATGAGGGTCAGACTGCCTACTCCTGTCTTAAAGCTTCAGACAGAAAAAAATATTAAAGAACTTCAAACATGTATATAAAACGAAACTAGGCTAATCTTATCAGGATCCATTGAATGGATCCTCTGCCAGTAAGTGAAAATAGTTGAGTGACTGTGTATGGAGTCAATACAAGTTTTTCCTCTTGACTATGGGGGCCAACGTGTTCTTGTAGATTCCTTGTGTGCTGCTTTAAAAATGGGTCTGAACTTGCTCAAGTGAAGTATTTCTGTAAAACCTACTTCACTTGAGCAAGTTCAGACCCACAGTTCCATGCCAAAAACATTGGGATTATTTTTGCACTAAATACTTTCAGTATAAATGTCAAGGTACCTAGGTAATTGTAATTAGAACATAGAACTTAGAATATGAGTTGGAAGGCATCTTGGAGGTCTTCTAGTCCAACTCCCTGCATGAGCAGGATAGTCCATACCACTTCAGACAAATGGCTGTCCAGTCTCTTCTTAAAAACCACCTGTGATGGGACACCAACAGCTTCTGAAGGCAAGGCATTCCACTGGTTGATTGTTCTCATCGTTAGGAAATTTCTCCTTAGTTATAGGATGCTTCTCTCCTTGATTAGTTTCCATTCATTGGTTCTTGTCTTGCCTTCTGCTGCTTTGGTAAATAGTTTATCCTTCAAGTACTGGAACTCTGCTCCCATAGCTCTTCTTTTCACTAGATCCGTGATTGCGAAACCTATGGCACATGTGCTGGAAGTGGCATGCAGAGTCATGTCCTCTGGCATGTGCGGCATCGTCCATTCCTCTTCCGGGTTTCTGGCGCATGCATGCACACTGCCCAGCTAGTCCTCTGGTCACTGGTGTGCATGTGTGCACGATGATCAGCTGGTCTTCACACTTGCGGCAATGCCAGAAACAGGAAAATCAGTTAGCTAGCTGATCATTGCGCACGCATGCGTGCCAGTAACCAGAAAACTAGCTAGCCAGCGCACATGCATGCGCAAGAAACTGGAAGTTCACTTCCTGGTGTGCGCATGCTCTTAGCGCGCATGCGCACCGGCCATGCCTGCATACAGTTCCGAGACATCCACCCCCTTGCCAGCCAGGAGCACTCCCTCCAGTCGCTCCTCTGCGCGCGGCCGCCTGCCTGCCTCATCACCGCCACTGCGAGGAAAGGCCTCGAAATGCCGCTTCCCTGCCAGTGGCAGGAGCAGTGGACTGGGGCTTCCTTCCCTCCCTTCCTTCCCTTGGGGCTGCGCAAGAAGCCTGCTTGGGCGGGGAGGGAGGGAAGCCCTGGCCGGCAGCTCTGCTCCTTTTCCTATTCCGGCTTCCAGCATGGCCCCTCGCCCCGGTGGTTCTTGCACTGCCGCTTCCATGGCAGGAGCAGTGGCCTGGGGCTTTCCTCCTGCCCCGCTTCCGGCCAGGATGCTGGAGCAACCAGAAGGAGAAACTGCTGGCGAGGTGGAGAGCTACCCCAGGAGGACCAGAGGGGAGCGCAGCTTCTCACTCATGGAGACCTGCCGGCCAGGAAGCAGTTGCAGTAGGAGGTGCGCTGGCCGGGAAGTGGTCATGCTCCCTTTGAAGAAGTGGTGGGAGATGGTTGCACCAACCTTTGCCAGCACAAATAAGTGGCTGGCTGGACATTTCCCAGAGCGCAAGGCTGGCAGGAGGAGGAGCCACCGCTGTCATTTGTGCCGGCAAGGTTTGGTGCAAGATACTTTCCAGGTCCAAAATGGGGCGGGGGGAGCAGGGCGCATGCATCAAAGAGATGTGCAAGGTGCATGCATGGGTAGGACTTGGGGGCATCGTGTGCACATACGCAAGTGGGCACACATTGCATTATGGGTGCTGGCACACGAATGCGCTATCACGCATGCACACACACTCTTTGGCACACAATGACAAAAAGGTTAGTCATCACTGCATTAATCATACCCAGTCCCTGCAATTGCTTTTCATGTGTCTCAGTCCCCAGCCCCCTAATCATCTTTGTTGCTCTTTTCCACACTCTTTCCAGAATCTTCACCTCTTTTTTATATTGTGGCAACCAAAATTGGACGCTGTATTCCAAGTGTGGCTGTACAAAGACTTTGTAAAGAAGTACTAATACTTCACGTGATCTTGATTCCTCTGTTAATGCAGCCCAGGATTGCATTGGCTTTTTTGGCTGATGCTGCACTGTTGACTCATATTAAAGTGATTGTCCACTAGGACTCCAAGATCCCTTCCACAGTTGTTGGCATTGAGTCAGGTTTGACCTAGTCTGTACTTGTACAATTGCCTAAGTGTAAAACTTTACTTTTACCTACATTGAATTCCATTAATTTATAATTCATTTAATAATAATTCATTAATTTATAATTGGTTTATATACAATATTTTTTGTATTTGGCCTTAGGAATCTGCAGTTACCCACTCATGGTTAAACATATTAATTGGGATGGAGGGTAGAATAGAAAGATTAATGCAATTTGCTCATTTTGCAGTGACTACTCAAATGGAGGAGATGGAATGTTGGCTACAAGTTCCAATGGATCTCAATACAGCGGCTCCAGAGTAGAGACACCAGTGTCTTATGTTGGGGATGATGACGACGATGACGACGATGAATTTAATGAAAATGATGATGATGACTGATACTTTTTGCCTGTAGACTTTTTTATTTTTAAAATTCAGCAAGCGGCAGGAATAAATTCTAGGAAGAGATTGTCAAAAATTGTCCCATCAAGGAGATACTGGTAAGAGTCTGAATTTAGAAAATTGCACCTCCAATAAAGTAAAGATTGTTTGTTTTTTATGTAGATTTTTTTACATGTGATGAGGATGTGTGTGTTAATACCAGTGTGTTAATGCAGAACTTTTATTTACTTTTGCTTAGGATTTTTAACTTGAAGGAAAATGCATTTTGCCCCTAAATGTTGTCACAAAGTTTGAAATGTAGCCACATTTAATGGAAAATAAAATCTGTCCACCTGTCAAAATGCATACATGAATGGCATTTTATTTAGATTGCATTTAGGTGACATCGTACTGATGCATAGTAATCAAATGTTATACTATATTTTGCTGATCATGCCATGCCCAAAGAATCAAACAAAAAAGGATCTTTTAAAATGTTAGTTTGCAGAAATTGTATGAATTAATTTCCCTTTTTAAAATTATACTGATCATTGTAAGCCCATCAAATTCTATATATTATGTTTGCTGAAGTTAGAAATATGAGTTATAATTTGGGGGCAAATGTTTACTGCCAGGCTGGTATAGCTGTGTAAATGTCTTGAAAGTTTAGAATGAGTTTTGCTTATGATAAAAATTTGTCTGATTTCTTACAGGCAGATTTTGAAAACAATTTGTTACATAGTTGTTTACATACTTAGAAGTCTATGGTATAAAAGACATGTACTGAAACAAATGGTTTATATTTGTTTCATAAACATCTTCCAGTAATCTATTATAAAGTTGAAATTAAATATAGAGAATGTTTTATGTTTAACTCAAAACTTGTCAATCACTTTTAATACTTCATTTTTTATAATAAAAAAAATCAGGACAGGTGGTAGTCTTTTTAAATTTATTCACACAGAATTAACTGCACAAATACTGTCAGCTGCCTGTTCTAAGACAGTAGTCTTTTTACTGAAACACAAATAAACTTTCTGTAATATTTTATGGCATATAAGAAGTTTGTTTTACTTGTTTAATTGTGGCACTATTAGTTTTTATTAATAAAACACGCGTGGGCATTTTTAACAAATACTTTGTTTCTCTAATCAAGATTATTTTCACCTTCTGCTTTGTTGTGTTTGACTTATCATCTGGTTCTTCAGTATGGAAGAGTCTCAGAGCTCTTTTAAAGGGTAAGTAGGGAGTTATTTATACCTATATCTAGATGATGAGAAGCAACAGCATGCACTGATGATTGCTAAATTCTTGGGACACTGCATTCACCCTACAAATATGTAAGTTTATTAAATCAGGAGTCTCCTAGAAATATCTGTCATTATGTGACCAGTCATAAAAAATGCACTTTTATACAAATAAAACTGATAGGTTGTTCCAAAATGCCTCCTTCATTTTCCCAGTTCTTCATCTTAATTTACCTCTTGTCTTCCCCCCCCCCCCCTCTTATCTCACAGAAGAGGCACAAATAGTCTGTTTCAAGAGTTCCTCTTTATATATATATATTATTTCTTGAGAATAAATATTAATTTTTTGGCTGGTGCTTTGCGGCATGCTAGTTTGCCATTACATTTTTAAATTTTTAAAAATTCATTCTTTACTTGGAACTAAAAAAATAAAATCAGAAAATACTGATTTTTCAGATAATACTGCTAGCTGCCCAGGAAGGTGTCAATGGGCACATTCATACAGTCAATGTTGGGGATTAAAAATTGAATAAGAAAAATAATGTGGGACCTTATATTCTATCAGTATAAAATACTTCATTTTATGTATGAAATGTTAGCTATTCGAAGTACTGTATGTAACATCAGATAAGCCCTCACTTTTTTATTTTGGGATTTGTTCAAGAAGTAAATATTTACCCAATCCAATTATTTGAAATCCTTATGTACAGCAGGAATTGAGTCTCTAATGATACACAGAACTACATCACAAACCTTTCTCCCCATTGTACCATTTTCTGTTATTCTTACCACTATGAGTCTTAGAAGATTCTCAAGTTCATTATCAAGGTATGCAAAGAACTGATTCTCCTATATGCATGAACATGCTTTCCATTTGAAATTTTACTGATACTTGAGTGCCTCTCCAGTGTAGGAAACATTTTACTAAGCTAGGAATTTAAAAGCATGTTAAATGCAAATATCAATCTCTAAATCCCTTTTTACATTTTGCTGTTATACATTAATACAGTAGTTTGGTATTATCCCCATGGTGTAAAAGCAAGAGGCAGATGCATCAACAAATGGACATCTTCATTACAGAATGTCACAGATGGTTGCAACATCCTGGGCTTTTCCTTATGGCACCAATTCTGTTGTTAGCCCATTCCTCCTCCTCATCCTTAATTCATTTCAATAACTTCTTTTTAATACTCCATAAACACTGCTTCCACTTACCTATCTCACCATCATGCAAGTGGTAAATTTGTTGAAGATTCATTTTGAAGATGATCTGTCTCAATACATGTACTTTATATATACAGATGTGTGTGTTTCAATTATTAAAATGTCTTCATATTAAGATAATCTAAATGCTTTAAAGTAATGATTGCATCAAGTCCACTTTAAAATATGCTAAGACATTCAATTTAAAATTAAGTTTCCACTGAGGCCTCTGTAAAGCAAAACAGTAATTTCTAAAATAGCACTAATAATACAATTAACAGTAAAAAAATACATAAGATAGTTTTAGATCAGAGTATGCAACATTTTCACATTTAAGGTCTGTGTTTTTGTTTATTTGGTTTGGGTTACTAAGTTGTTGCTGGCACTATGGCACTGAAGCATTGTAGATAAGGTATCCTAATACTGTCAAGTGAATTAGTTAGCTTTGTTTTCCAATCAATAAGATCATCCTTCCCAGGTTCAGTTTACTGCCCAAATTTACCAATGTTGTTTTGGAGTTTCTAGGGTCACAAAGAAAGAGGCTCAGGAGCTATATTTGATTCACCAGCTTTTGTTTATATGTTTCTTTCATACAATAGTTCTTATTTTCCTCTTGAAATATGTTGAGATGCAAAGCAGTGTTTTTCTTCCTGGCCAATTTATTATACAAATTATTCCAGAAGTAATTTATTATGTTTAATATTTTTCAATATATAAATAGTTGTGTATTATATAACTTTACACACATTCAGTGGAATCATATCCCATTGCCAAATATGTAGTAAACCAAGTATATATTTGGTATTCTCAGGTGTGGAAAAATCCAATTAACTTTTCTAATAAAGCATACTAGATAATGAAAAGAAACTTTATACAATTGATTGTTAAAGTTGTGACTAATTTTGTTATAAACTGTACACTTACTCAAATTGAAATCATACAAATAATCATACAAAGCTACATAGCACATACATTCTCAATGCAGTTTTTATAAACCTTGATTAATTTCGTATCCGAAGTTTGAATTCTACTTTTCCTTCATATGGATCATGTGGGTTATCTGAAGTAATTCCAACGCCAACAACTCTGCATTTTATGTGTAGTATTTTATTGTAAGTAAAGTTGAGAAGTTTCACTGCTACCAGTGGATTAATGTAGCTAGGCTGAGATAGAAATATATATGACAAATGTTAATAAAGTTAAAATATATGCAACAAACCTATCAAAACAAGTTGAAGGGGGAAAAAAACCATACCTGTGCCTTGAGTCCATAGTAAGGGAAGTAGTGAAGGTTAAAAGTTCCATTTGTGGGATAATATGCTACCTCAAATGAGCTGTCATCCTTCAGTTGATCATAAATAAGGTAAGTATTAGTGCTAATATCAGATAATTGACATTCAATGTATATTATCACATAGTATGTAAATATACCATATAGAAGTATAGTCATACTTTCCCTTAAATGTGTGAGTTTAATTGTTCTTATTTGGAAATTTAATTATTTAAAAGTGAACATGTCTTAATAATGTATCAGTGAAATGTCATCTGCATAATACATGTCATCGTACAATTTCTGCAAACCTCAGGGGGCAAGATTAGTTTCACTTATCAATTTAAGTATGTGATTATTAATTGAGTTTGCATTATTTTAATAATATTGTGGAGGCAGATAAAATATTTCAAAATAACCATTGAAACATCCTTGAGGAGAAAGCAGATGTGTGATAACTATGGAGCAAAGGCAGAAGATGAAAAATGTGGGCTGCCTAAAGGATTTGAACATTGCAATACATACTTACAGTAGTTGTGCAGTTCACTTTTGGGGCAGTCCCGTTGCCAGGAAGAAAATTGATAATCTGCAATATAATTTCCTTATTAAGAGTTTTGTATGTTAATAAATCAAATATAGGCATTAGGTAGCTGTAGAAATTAAATGTTTATGTCCACCAGACACAAGATTTTTGTAATCCATCCTTTTGTGACTACTGCAACTGTTTTCAGTACTTTGCTTTATCTATGTATTTGACTCCAAAATTTGTTTTCCTGTCTTGGGTGTCAGGATAATTAATAATTAAAATCAAGCATATTCAACCTTCCCTCATTTGCAGGTTCATGTTCTAACAATATTTTTGTAATCCTTTGCAGAAGACAGTGCAGAAAATAATAAGTATCTTGTCGGCAAAAATTTCTTTCCTATTAAATTGGTGCAAAACTATGGTTTTCACATCTGGTATTATACTTACTCTGTTCATCTTTATTATTAAGCATGGCCTTCCTTCAGAAAAACCAAAAGTGGAATCCGTCAAACCAGAGCAGTTTTCAAGCATATCTTTTGTAAATTTGCAAGAGTATTTTTCATTATTTGGAGCATCAAATGTCTTTTGGTGGTAATAACTTTCCTGACTACAGTTTTTGTTGCCTTCTTGCATTGTTTCATTGTATGCTAGAGTGAGAAAGTAGAAGAAAAATAAATATTTCCTATTGTAGGTAGAAAGAAATAATAAATAGTTTATACTAAATTCAAAAAGTGCTTATCCTTGATTTTTAATACATTTCAGTTATTTTATGCAACAGTGGCCTAATTACGTCTTGCCAGACGGGAAAGGTAAGTCAGTTTGGAAACAACTGCCAAGTATTTCTTGGGTCCCAACTAAATCAGGATGTCCAGGCTCAAGTGTAATGCTGAGCAAGCCATAATAATCTGGTTTGTATGGTGAAGTCATAATTGCTTCTCATATCACTCTTAGACAAAATGAAATGTCTCTCAAATAAGCTCAAAGGCACTGTATATTGGAGGGGTGAATTCTGTCTTGAGATATGGATCATCCTTGCAGTAAATTTGATGTGGTGAGCACTTTTGTGAAGGGAAACTTTGAAAATGCTGGTTAAAGATAATGCCCAAAGACCATTATACGCCACTGCAGCTTTCTAAACTCTGCTCTCCAGATGTCTGGGATTACATCTTGGTATTCCTTGCCTAGCATAGTAATCTTAATTACAATATTTCCAGATTATAGAATGTTACACTAATATGCTGCTATTTGTTTATTGTTGTTGAATTGTACATTTTTATTCTACTGGTAGCTTTGTATTTTGTGAACTATTGTGGAACTTTCAAAATATTTATGAGTCCAAGACAAATACAAAGCATCTGTTTAGGACGAATAAAAGGAAGAGAAATGGGAATTTTTCAATGTATTCAGACTCAACTGTAAAAAAAAATATTGTTTTTTCTCTAACATGCATTTTGATAAAGAAATCTGTGTAGGCAGAAGACGTCAATATTTAAAATTGTATGAACACTCATGCTCATATGACACGTGTTTTCCTCCTCAAATGACCCAATGTGCATAGAACTTATGCTGAAGTTATAACGCAAAGTTGACATTTCACTTACAGATAATATATGATCATAAACTATGGTAAAATGCAAGCTGAAAATTGATTTCTGGTTTATGAAAGAATAAATTTTTATCGTCAGTAATTCATTCAATTGCAATTGTTTACCATTTTTTGTAGTCAAATTGTTTTCTCTACCAAAATACCACTGTCAAAAGATGAAGACCTAACATTCTGTTCCTTTTTTTAGTAGAAATCTTTGATAAAAAATTTAATATCAAATACTTTGTTAATTGGAATTCAATTTAACTTGCATTTCATTTTCAAGTTTATTTTTTTCTTTTCTCTATAACCTTCAATTTTTCAATAGAACTTCTACACGTTCCTAAATTATTTGCCTACCAATGTTCTGCCTTTACCTGAAAGAAATGTCTGAAGTTTTGCAACATAACGATTCCAGGAGGAGTTCTGAGAAATGTTATAATAAATTTCCATTCCTTTTTCTCCATATATATCTGGTCGTAATGTCACTCCTTTAATGATATATCAAAAATAGAAGAACAAAAATACAAAAATTAGTTTATTTATCAAGTATTTTTCACCAAATCTAGCATAAAATAAAATTTAAATGCAAAATATATTTTAGCAGTGTAATCTTTAGATGTTGAGAAATCTATATTCTGAAACCTACTGGTTTTTTCCTTTCAGCAAAGTAGTCTAAATGAATATAAGGCTTAAAATTTAATTAATAAAAATAGCCATTGTTTATTTCATTATACTTTATCCATCATTACATATGATAGCATTAACTTTCATTTATATAAAATTAAGTATTTGCAACTTTTTTAATGCCAAGCAACTCGTACATTAGTCAAAGTGGTAGAAATGCAGCTTTTTGCTTGCTGTTTTTTTCCCCTGCATTTAAACTCTTGGTTTTATTATTCTACAGTGTGGTCTATTTATTCCTGTTATAGTCATTCTAGAATGAAAAATAGACTAAATACCTTTTATAAACAGTAATTATACAAGATATTTGATGGAACCATTTCTCGTATATTTATTTCTGCTCAGAAGGTTATTTGAGATCAAGTTGGATCTATAATGCATAGATCCATCAAATTTTAACCATCAGTTGACAATGCTTTGAAGAGCAATTTTGAATTTACTTCTGTTTCATAGTGTTCTCTCCCATAAATTTGGATAAGTTTATAAAATAATTTTGGATTATATGGGTTTAATAACAAAATGAGAAGAAACGTAAAAAAGAAATACCTGGTGATTTTAATCGATCTTGATAGTCAGGTGTATAAGGATTAATTGTCTTCATTAAAGAATAGATAGAAAGTGTGAATAGTCCAGTCAATACCACATAGAATGCAACATAAAAAAGACTAATCCATACTGTAAGAAAGAAATAAAAATAGATTTTAAAAATAAAAACGTCCATTAAACTGGCTCATTAATTTAATTCAAACATAATTGTATGTTGTCAGATGTTGAAATTGTACTGTTCTAAATCATCTCAGCACTGGAATTCCTGCAGCTAAATGAGAGTGGGAAGGATGTGAATACTAGAACATCGGGGTTACTTCGATTTCTGGTCTTGGGATGATCAAATGGGATAATGGGATCAAATGCTGTATAATTGGAAGTGTGAAGTTCAGTTCCTTTCAACACTTTTAAGTTTCTAAAATCTCCAAATTTCAAGATACAGTTTGATCCAAGTTTATTAGTTAATCCTTATTCTGGAAATTAATGCATTTTAAAATGTGACAGCTGTTGAATTCTAAAAGGAAATAAATTCTACAAGTAACAGTTTATACATATTGGTACATTATCAAATAGTGCTCAGTAACCTGCTGAGGCTTCTCAAACCAATTAAATGTCTCCTTCAGGAATAATATATTGGTGAATAAAGTATAAAAAAAGAAATTGGACTAATTGGAAGTCAAATGGGCAGGTCTGAGCAACTAGAAGCAAGCACAAAAATATTTTAATACTATGCAAACTATATTTGAGATTGGCCATTCTAACTTTGACGCATTCTTAGCTAGCTTTACCCTACATATGCACACATATAACACACACTCCTTCTATTCCTAGTACATATTTCCAAATCGACCAAAAAGAAAAAAACGTGTTTCTTTGTACTGAGCCCTTTTAGAATAATATTTAATTCTGTTCTGGTTTTACAAAGCCAGTTGTCTCCTCTCCAAGGAAGCAGCTGTGTAGTTTCTGTGGGTATTTGGAGCCATAAAATGTATTAAAAGTTTTGAGGATGAGCATAATCAGATTGGGAATTTCTGAGATAAAGACTGAAAGGGCAAGTTGGAAGCCCAGAAGAACAAAGCTGAAGATACAGTGAGTCTTCACTTTGGCCCTTGCAACATAATTTCAAAGCATTTATAATCTAAATTTGATTTAAAAGCCAGTCTGATTAAGAAGACATCTGGAATCATCCCAATTCTATTGTTCTTTATAAGCAATTTATATCAATTGGAATGCCAGCATGGACTCAGAATTATTCTTTAATAATTACCATTGATAATACTAATAAGTAATATTTGGGTAATTGACTTCAGTGTTCTGTAAAGCAGCTTTCAGTACTAATTTTTGGTCTTGGAAGAAGTTCCAAAAGTTTAAAAAAAAACTTTAAAAAATCGTTGCCACATACCCCAGTTAATCAAAGTTCTTCCCATTAACTGTCCTGTGTCTGGATTCCATACAAAACGTTGGAAATTTTCCATTCTTTGGCTGCAGGTCTTCTTTTCATTTAAAGTTGCCATTTTTCACCTTGAAATTTAGGAGCTGCAAAAACCAAGCTCTTCCACTGGCGCACAAGGATTTGGCAACACTTGGTTTTATACCTTTTTCCTCTGAAGGTCATGCAGATTACATCCATCACCAGCAAAAGTTGATAACAGCACATACCTGCCCACAATCACTTTTTTAAAAAAAGTAATTTGATAAGCATTTTTATTGGTTAATTGAAAGCTAATAGCCATCAAATGTTCTTTTCTCTTGATGTTACTTATTTTTCATAACTTGTGATACTTTCAACACAATAGGTGTTATCAAAACAGATACAATATTAACGGCTTCCCTTGATAAGCTGCATACATTGTATGTACGTAGTTTTAAGTGTTCCTGTCAACACACATTCAAGTGGAGACTTCTCTGGAACATTCCAATTACAATTCATAACTCCTCAACAGCAGACAAGGTGTATTTGATTTTTAACTAAAATAATTGAACAAGTGGTATTCTGCTGATGCTTAAACATGAATATGTCTGAAAAACTGAAAAGTTACAATGTATAGCAAGCCAAAACAAGTAAAACCCTAGTATTAAGATCTTACATTTGCTATACTCAATAGTACTTAGTTTTGATCAGGCATACATAGTATTATGATTACGATCTTATTTAAATTTATCTTTGATGAGCAATTGAGTATGCATGATTACCAGACATATCAAAGATAAAATGGTTTAAAATTTACATGTTCAAATTCACTACAAGCCAGCGTGGTATAGGCAGGGGTAAAGTGCTGGGTTGTGTGACAAAATCCAGATTCTAGTCCTCTGAGGCACAGAGCTGGGTGACCTTGGACCAGGCACTTCCCTCCAACTCCAAAACAACTTCAGGCTTGTGGCAAGCCAGCTGTAGAAGAAATCCCTGGTCACATCATGCATTGATATTTTTGCAATGGGAAGCAGGTCCACTATAGCACAAACAAGGACAACTTGCAACTGAGTGGGCAGAGTTAGGGAAAAATAAATTTTCAAATATATTTTTGCAGGGTGGTCAAGTATAACCGCAATTCATATATTTGAAGGAGATGATCTTCAGGTATGTAGACCAGACTAGGACTTGCGGATGGGATGGGGAACATCCTGGAAGAAATCTGTGAGAGGTTACTTCCATCTTTTCGGAAAGAAAGCAACCTGGACGTGACAATCTAATCCAGCTCAATTTGTTGGCAATTTACATTTTCTGATAGGACTCGGGCCTAGTGGATAAATGCTAAGTATTGTTTCAGTTTTAACTAGTCAAGAAGAGTTGATTGGTGATATGGGCTGCATTGAAGTTTAATAATAAATACATGAATAAAATTATTCCTCCTCTTAGAATACATGCTGTGATTTTTTTTTAAATGTCATTGTCTTAGGGTATTCTGCTCTATTACAAAGGCTATGTAAGGTGAGAGTGCCCATTCTTTTGATAATAAAGAAACAACTTTAATATCAGAGAGATGAGAGCTGGAAAGTGAAGAGAGCCCTTTCACAGATGAGTTTTCTGAAGGGAATTGGGAATGTATTTTTATAATTACCATCTCCCATTTCAAATGGGCTGAAACTATGTAAGTCATTTTTTTTGTCATGATGGTCAAAGAGAGCACTCTGGTTTTCTAGAGTGTTTTATAATCTTGGGGTGGCAAATTGGCCATCCCTGACTTAAGTAGAATGAAAGACAGCACCATTTTATCAGAATGGAAATAAATTCATCATAGCCATTTTTAAAATTCCGGTATTATTCTGTATTATGTTTAGAACAAGTCAAATATTCTGGGTATTTTATTATGAACCATAATCCTGGGTAGCTCACAAAAAACATCTTGACAACCATAATAAAACCTGGTATTTCTGGATAAGATAGTGTGTTTAGTTCCTTATTTTTATTGAAATTTAATTTTCAGAAGTCTATGCTTTTCACATCTGTGTGTAATGAGGTATATCGTATGCTATATACCCTTGATGGTGAACCTATGGCACGCGTGCCCTCTCTGTGGGCATGCCAGCCATCGCCCCAGCCCAGTTGCACTGCGGGCACATACAGGCCTCCCACCAGCCAGCTGATTTTCGGATCTCTGCCACATGTGTGTGGGGCGCATGCGCAGGGGGCGGGGCACATGCCAGCAATTGTTCGCATTGCATTTTGGGGGTTCATGCACATGCACGTGCGTTTGTGCACATTCTTTGGGCACTCAGCACCAAAAAGGTTAACCATCACTGCTGTATACCATGCTTTAATCCTGTAATTATTATTGCTTCTTGTGATGGTGAAATCATGGGAAATATTTGTGGAATATTCTTACATTGGTTCACAAGAAATATTTGCATATAAGTTGGTTCATGTTTTTCCATAGTAAAAATAATTTGAAATATGTACATTTATTGTATTTCTTTTACTTGACCTTGGTATTTTCAAATATTAGCTTATATTCAAGATAATTAGTCTCACTAATTCAGTATTGCACATTCAACTTAAAACCCTCATTTCCTTTTCTCTCTCTCTCTCTTATGTAAGAGTATTATATCAGCTGCTTACTTAAGAAATATCTAGCTCTGCATGTACAAGGAAATTTTCAATGGCCCTTGGGAAATGTTTTCCATGTAATATTTCTTTGTTGTACTTTGCCTTGTATCTGAACATACTGATTATATTTCATTTGTTGCCCTTGAGTTCACTAGTGACACAAAGGACAGCCAAACTTTCACGTGAAGGTTACAGGAGAAATTATATGAGAAAGTTTTTTAAAATAGGTAAAATAACTAATAGCTTATTCAATATTTGCTTCATTTAATGCTACATAATTTTAAAAATGGTTCCAGCTAAGGGCATTATTATACAGCATGCTTAGAAGTTTCAGGATTTTGCCTTACTGTATTGTTCATTTGATTAGATATATCCTTTGTAACAGAAGTGGTTGATACAAATTAAAAGCTGTGGCTTATAAAATAAATAACAAATGTCTAGGTTCATGCATTACATTAAGCCACAAGCCGTGATTAACAATGCAGTGGCTAGGTTTGTACAATATTCTAAACCAATGATGGCTAACTTTTTTGCTGTCACGTGCCAAAAGCAGAGGAAGCAGAGGGGGGTCACGTGTGTGCGTGCCCACACACATAATTCAATGACCCCTGAGCCCCCCTGCGCATGTGCAC
>JANHFK010003297.1:571060-582112 GCA_036250565.1 Sibynophis collaris | reverse complement strand
TAGCTGCCCTGCGTGCCCTAGCATCAAGCAGATGTTCCTCCTCTTCTCCTGAGTCACTCAGGTCCAACTGAGGATGCACAGAAGTCCCTGGTTGGCTGTCATCCTCTGCTTCTCCTGAGTCACTCGGCTCCAACTGAGGAGGTACAGAAGTCCCTGACTGGTTGTCATCCCCTGGCATTGAGTCCTCCTCAATATCGGACTCAGGTGCCAGCGGCACGGGATGAGAGTGTCACGCTCCAGTCGGCTCTTGGTCCTCTGGATCCATGACCCACTGTGCGGGACGCAGGCAAGCCATAACAAGGATAAACCCAAGGTATGTAAGGAAAAAATGTTTAAAATAAATAAATAAATTAGATTTCTTAGCTTGGCTTAGCACAAGACAGAATGTGCTTAAAGCAACAATATATGGCATGTTAGTTGAAAAAAGCATGAAAAAATAGAGATGCTGTCAAAAGAAATCTGCTGGAGGAGCATTTCAGTTAGGAAGTAAGAATACCCTAATATTTTGCTCTTTGGTCAGATGCTTTCTGTACCTTAAGTTACTTACTATATATTACTAAATATATGGTATTTTACTGCCACAAATACATGTTTTCTGTTTAATTTTATACACTCATACATAAGTATATACACACAAAATATATATACTATATCCTACTGTGTATGCTAATTCTTCATGAATTTTTAGTATACATTCATCTTTTTCTGCATTATAATGTACTGAGGTGGAGCTTGAAATTACCTAGCTGCCTAGATACATTTGTCTAATTTTTAATGTTCAGTTACATTATGAATTAAGTATAATTTCCATCAAACCATGCAGCATCCCACTTGACCCATGCAGATCCTCTTGTGCACCCTTCCCCAACCCATGCTTCTATATTGTCCTTGATCAATGCAGCATCTCTTGTGCATACTCACATACCTTTCCCAAAACCACTGGGAAGGGTTGCACCCCAGATATCCAATTTCCAACCCATACCCCAGGCGCCCCTTCACTCACTCCCACCTGGCACCATGAGAAAGGAAGAAAGAGGAACTGATTTCTGATGCTTCACCCAGCTTCCCACAGAAAAACCCAATGGGGAAGCTGCCAGAAAGTCAGCTCCCTGCTCCCACTGTTTTTTTCTTCATTCCTTTTGTCTGTTTAGGTAAGGGTAATGATGACCCAGTGGGCAGAGATTGTGTAGTATTTATATATGTATATGTATATAATATACTAATATGTAATATTAGTTGAATTTATGGGATGTTTCGGCAAATTCTCCCTCTCAGAAACAAAAAGCCAGCCTGATGATGGCAATGTGAATTTGCCAAAATGTCGCATAAATTCAACTAATATTACACGGGCCATACCCGAAAATAACCATGAACAACATACATATACCCGGGAAAATCTTGGAAAACACACACACACACACACACACAAACACACATGTATGTATGTATGTATGTATGTATGTATGTATGTATGTATATGGGTATGTATATGTATATGTAAATATATATATACCAGCAGCTATATACATATAGGAAATTCTGTAACCTCTCTTTCTCTTAAGAAACTTTTTTTATAAATTATGTTAGTACTCGGGAAAATATTTTTGTCTGTTTTCCATAGAATTTTTAATTTATTTTAAAAATCAATGTAAGATAAAATTTATTGGAAACAATTGAAATCTATTCCGGCAAAAATATTATTAGCATTCTTAGTCATGCCTTTCTTTTCTTTTCTTTTTTCTTTTTTCTTTCTTTTTAATGGACAGCAATTGTTTAGCCACTAGATGGACTCCTAAGTCTGTATTACACTACTGGATTCTGATTACATAAAGTTTTCCATGAGTCTTCTAGTCTTCATATGTTTTAATACGAATCCTGCCCCCCACAAACTTATTCTACTGGGGTGGGGTGGGGACTAAATTACTGCACATTTAATTAAAAAAAAAGTTTAAATGAATTTTGCTGAGGCTGATTTGCTTTCAGACAAATAGAAAAAGAGTTTAAAATCCATCTTAAATTTTATCTTGTTCAAATTAAGAACTCAGATCTAGTACCTCAGCTGTTTTTTAAAAAGTGCATTGTTGTCCTTTTGGATACAATTTGCATAAGTAATGGAGGAGTTAGTGCATATCCTTTTTATAATATATTTGAGGTTTTTGAAGTTTTAGATAAAATAAATAAAAACTTATTCTTACATATGTAACATTTGTAGATCTAACATTTTAATCGTTGACAACCTTACTGCACAGTGTAACACATTGCTTCTTTTTATTTACTTGTCTAGAATTGCATACATTCAGTTGTATTATATTTGTAAGATAGAAACAATGGATCAGCAAACTGTCCAGAAGTACTAAAATGTTGAGATAATTTTTAAAAAAATCTGCCACTTCTGGACAGCAAGTTGTATCTGTGTGTTTCTCTTACTTTTTTACTGTCATTTACATTAGAAAACTGACTTTTTAAGCTAGTTAATAGTGGTCCTGCAGAGTGATTGTGTAGAGGATCTGGAATTTACAGGCCATTAGAGATTACTTAAAACCCTTACTAAAATGGATGAAATATTTATTAGCTTTTTTCTTAACTTCATGCATGAATGGAATGATACTCATATGTGTTTTCCCCCCTAACAGAGAAAAGGAGAGATCTACCAAATGGTAAGGTTTTTATTAATAACTATAACATGATTATCATTGTTACATAACTGCCATCTTTAAGTGCATTTCTGAGAATGATTAGAATGTCCATATTTTCAATTGCTAATAGAATAGAATAGAATAGAATTTTTTATAGGCCAAGTGTGATTGGACACACAAGGAATTTGTCTTGGTGCATAAGGTCTCAGTGTACATCAAAAGACAAGATACATTCGTCAAGAACCATAAGGTACAACACTTAATGATAGTCATAGGGTACAAATAAGCAATCAATCATATTAGGAAACAGTCAGTATAAATTGTATATATGAATGCAACAGTGAAAAGTCACAAATTACAATGATTTTAATTTTATTCTTGCAATATAAAACATTTATGCTATTTGTATGAGAATGTTCTAATCTTAGTCGTCTTTAACCTTTTTTCACAGACTGACAATAGATTGTTATAATTCAAAATTCACTGAGAAATTTCAGTTGCTAAGTAGGAAAAAAATAAAATATCTGAGGTTGGGTTTTTTTTGTTTTTTGTAAGAATTAATTGCAATCTACATTTACTTGTAAACAGCCTAATATTGGCACAACATTGCAATTTATATTTTTTGACTACTTAAAAACAAAACCAGATGAAGAAACTAAGTAATATAGCATCGTAACAATTGTGGGAGGGAGGATTCTTTGTTTTCCCAAAAGTGGAGAGAGTAGCATTTCTGTACATAATATTTTATTGCAGCCTTCTCCAAGAACAGCTTTCCCCAGCAACCTCCACTCTTTGAGGACTTGCAAGCGGCTGTTGCCACATAAATATGTCTGTAATACACAGTCCTTTATACACAGTCTTTTAAAACTCAGTTAAAAGAAAAGTCGCAAGGTCTATAAAGGAGCATACAACCTTTACCCTTTTCCAAAAGTTCTAGCACTAATTGGGACAAGGTGCTGTTTTCAGTGTGATTGTTCCTCTTCTAGTTGCTACTGAACTCTTGGCGGACCTCCAAGCTTTAGAGAAGATCCCTACCAGTATATGCGGCTCACCATAGCTTGTGGTCCTGGCAATTGAATGAAAATCCTCTTGCCTGCTTGTAATAGCTGCCAATCTCCAGATGTTGCCTACGCTTCCCTATAGGCACTTGCTTTCACCTTTCCTGCTGTACACATCCCTCTTCCCACTCTCTCTTAGCATTTGGTTTTGTAAGCTGAAAAGACTCGGTAGAACGAGGCTGCCTCTGGAGGTCAGCATGACTTCGCAAATGCCAGTGTTGATCAATTAGCCAGGAAGCTTGAACACTGGCTTGGATGCCTGTGATTACAGTTCTGAGGGGATTTTATTCATTAATTTATTTTAGTAATCAAATTTATTTAGCATGAATATTTGAAGGAAGGCCGGGGGTGTAATTGTCTGCATGACTGCAGCAGACAGCAACCCCAATCTCACTCCCTCACAATAGAACTAAATTGGCATTGAATTCATTGCAGATGGTCCTTGTTTTACCACAGATTGTTTAATAACTTTTTAAAAAAAAATTATTTCAACTTTATTTTTATAAACAACTCTTATGTGGCAAACACCTAATCCTCCTTCCTCCTCCTCTTTTCTCATCAACAAACCCTGTGAAGTGATTTGGGCTGAGAGAGGGTGACTGGCTCATGGCTCAAGGTCTCATCCAGTTGGCTTTTATGGCTAAGGCAGAACTAGAAGTCATGGTCTCCCGGTTTCTAGCCTGATGCTTTGTGACTTTTGACCTGTCCTCAGAGTTACAACTATCACATCATCTCTGTGGTCACGTGATTGCAATTCAGGCCTTCGGCAACCGGCTCACATTTACAAAATGGATTGCAGCATTTTGCAGTCATGGGATCACAATTTGTGACCTTCCCAGCTAGATTATAACAAGCAAAATCAAATGGGGAAGCAGGATTAATCCATTTAACAATCACAGTGATTCACTGCATTAAAATTGGATCCTTATTTTGATGACTCACTTAATAACCACATTGCTTGGCAACCAAAATTTCAGGCCCCATTTAGTGGTAAGTCAAGAATTACCTGTAACCTATTAATTCTTCAGCTATATGTTTCCAATGCTGTTTGGTAACACACACAAAAATACTGTGTATAAAGCATTTATTGGAGTGAAAATGGGGATTTAACTGAATTAGTTTTTATATTCTGGAGTTGTATCATCCATTTTCATTTTTAATGTATGTGATGTATTAGAAATTTATTGTATAAAAGACTACCCCTTTTGAAGAGCAGCTGGGGAATACCCAGGATCTCAGAAACATGACATTTTATGTTTTGAGAAAACCTGAAGATTGAGAAGATACCAACCTACTGGATATTTGTAGCTGCTGTATTGTCAAGTTGTTCAAATGATGAACTCATAGACATCTTTGATCTTCACTTTTGCTGATGGAAAAGTTGTTACGTTGTGATGGCAGAGGTTTCTGTGTTGGATATCAACATAGCAGTGTTGATATATAAGTGGAAATTCCTTATATTTGTGTGTTCCTTATGGACAGCCAAATTCTAATTAGAGTGGATAGTTTGTTTCTTAACAGACTAAATTTTTCTTTATATAGGTTATTAATGGATATATTGCTAGAGAACAGTTTGCTTAGTATTCTTTCCTAGTAATACATTGATGTGAGTCAACTAAATAGAGTGTCTAATTTCTGGGGAAAACTGCGTAGGATTGTGCCCTAAAATAAATTAGCTATTGTGTGTATTCAAAATCTGTTTATAATTTCTGCATTTTAATCAAACACTCATAAGATTCATACATTTTTCTGCACTCAAGAAGTACTTCGATATCTACTGTTGGAGCAATTACTCGGTCAGGGGTATCAAACTGGGCTGGATGCATCACATGCAGGGCATGCCAACCCCAACTCTGATAATGGGCCAAATGTCACGTAAAGGCAACGTAACGCAGCAAGTTTGACCCCCGTGCACTAGGTGATTCAAAACCTTTGAAATACATCCTTATGAACCTTTCTTTTATATATAATATTTCCTTGTTTTCAAACATTTTACAATGCTTTTGAATACAGAAACCAACAGATTATCAAAAGAAAGAAAAATCAATTCAAACCAAGCGTACAGTCTAGTTGTATTCTTTACAGGTCCAAGTCTGCCAATGGCAACTGTTGACATCAAAAATCCAGAAATCACTACTAATAGATTTTATGGTTCACAAGTCAACAATATGTCCTATACCAAAGAGAAGAAAAAAGGAAAAGCAAAAAAGAAAAAATTGACAAAGGCAGATATTGGAACTCCAAGCAACTTCCAGTAAGAACGCCTGTTTAATTTGTTAAGATTTTAATTTTACCACAAAAAAACAAAAAACCTACAGATGTGTTTCTTTGCATTTTAGTAGAAAAACCAATCAGTTACATAATCCTACCTGCACAGCAAGAGTTCCTTGTATTAAGTGTCCTACAATAATTACCCTTCAGTGCTTTATTTAAAGATCAAAGCCTTGATGGCTTACATAGTTAAATGAAAAAGTGTTAGTATAAGAAAACTCAATATTGAATCCACAGAAAGAAAGTGGAACAAAGAAGGGTGGTGAACTCTAATAGAAGACAAAACCAGTACAATATTAAATTATATATTTTTCTTTGAAAGAAATTCTATGTATAGTGCTTCCCTTCCTTCAGTTGAGAATCTCAGCATTTGCTAATTTTAGGGAGGATGAATATCAAGGTGATGGTATCTGATAAATTTATGGCTTTGATTACTCCTGTCAAGAAAATTCTAAGCCATTTTTGGAATCTGTAGAATTAAGTGTAGAATTCATTTCATTATTATGTTAACATTTTCCAATTTTTTCTTAGATCAGGGAAATAATTATAGCAACTGTTTATCAGCTTGCCAATTATTTACTATATTGCAGTTGTCTTAACCTCATGTATCTAAAGCTTTTTTCTTCTTCCTTGTTTCCAGACACATTGGCCATGTTGGCTGGGACCCAAACACAGGTTTTGATGTAAGTAAGCATGGTGAAGATTTATGTTAATCTTTTAACATATGAAACTTAATTTGTCTGACTACTGATTCATTAGATGGACAGTCCTGTTGTTCTAGAACAAAAATAGAAAAGTAGTTCAACTGTGATCCGTGTATTTGGGTTGTAGTCTTCAACAATTTAACCCAAATTTATTTCTTTCACAAATAAAAAAATAACAGAAATTCACGTGTCTCAGAGATTTCAGCCTTGTTCACTTGCATAGAATTCAGTAACTTTGGGGGACATTTTTATACAAATTATGTCACATTAGTCACAAGAATTAATTTACATTAATCTCTGATAATATTTCCTGTAGGTTAACAATTTGGATCCAGAACTGAAAAACCTATTTGATATGTGTGGAATTTCAGAGGCTCAGCTGAAAGACAAAGAAACCTCCAAGGCTATATATGATTTTATTGAAAAAACAGGAGGAGTAGAAGCAATTAAAAATGAGTTGCGTAGACAAGGTGAGTCTTCTTTTATTCATGGAGACTATTGATTATGCTTTTTAATCTCTACAGAAGATCTAGAATATTTAAATAGGGTAATTTAAAAAGTGCTCTCTTGATTTAAAAATATATTTACACATTTGTGAAAATACGATTATAGTACTAAGTCACACTTGCAAATATATCACACTCAGTGGTGAAATCCAATTTTTTTTACTACCAATTCTCTGGGCGTGGTATGGTTTGTTGGGCATGGCAGGGGAAGGATACTGCAAATTCTCCATTCCCACCCTACTCTGGAGCCAGCCAGAGGTGGTATTTGCTGGTTCTCCGAACTACTCAAAATTTCCGAACTGCTCAAAATTTCTGCTACCGGTTCTCCAGAACCTGCTGGATTTCACCCCTGATCACACTATTATTTGAGCCACAAACTCTGTAGCCTATAACATATTGCTACAATTCATTTCAACAAACATCTTGATATTTCCCCAGTGGAACAACAAAGCCAAAAATAAGAATTCAAATTTTAAAATATACCAAGTAACGTAAAAACTTCTATACATCTTCATTCAATTATCATCATCATTATCAAATTTCTCTAATGGTTGAATATAATTTTATTGGAGGACAACAAATAATAATTATAATATTATTACAATACTTAACATTGCATGAGCACTGAATACATGAATACTTTATCATGCTAGAGTGATGGTCGTGTAGTATCAGTCTGATTTGGTTGAATGTAAGATATGAGGGAATGTGGTAGACTTCAGCGAAAGTTAATATATGCTACATTTATAATCTAGGCCCACCACGCTGCAGTGGTATGTATGAATTCTAGTCTTTTTAGTTTTCATATACCTTTTTACTTAATAGGAAGACAATTCCTCCTCCCAAACTAATTAACTATGAATTAATAGTGTGTACATATGTTAGAGAGAGAGAAAGAATTAGCTTGTATTTTCTGAGGAGTGTAAAATACACTGTCAAATAAGAAGTGGCTGCATTCATCACTATTATGAAGGGTGAATGTCTTAACTGGATGGAAGGGAAGGTTTGCTTTCTCTATTTAGTTATCTTTCCCCTTTCTTCATGTCAGTCCAGTCCCTCTTAACATTTAGTCACATTACTTGCTATTTTTTTTCACATTTTGGATGGAAGGAAAGAAGGAAAGGTAGTTTATATATGACCTTGTATACTCCTATGTGAAAGAGAATGATTGATGCATCCACTTGGAATCCAGGTTGTTTTATAAATGGGGCAATTAGCTTGGATTAATTAGTTTGGTTTGGGGTCCCTCCCAAGTTCCATCCACCCAATTTTGCCTTTTTTTAAAAGTGTGGCTTCTGATAACCTATTTGTCAAAACATATATATATGCATATATACCCATATAAATACACGTGAGATGGCAGGAAAGCTCCATGATATTTTCAGCTGTAATTGGCAATCCCCATTTGGAAAGGTGAGGAAGCATGGTACACAATCTTTTGTCTGGATTCATAGGGTTGCCTCTGTCCATTCTTCTTTCAGAGTTGTCTTCCTTTTGGGTAAACATGGTATTAGCATTTAAGTTTCAGCTATGATTTGTATACATAACTATGCTAGGCACAGTGACACTTTAATTAATCTTGCTAAGGATACTAACTGACTTATCTCAATACTTCTCCAATTCAGTATTTGCAGACTATGTGTAAGTCTTGTATAATAAGAAATGATCACTGCTTGAATGTTTGTATCTTGAGGTCTTGATTAAACTACCTTGTGTAACTGATTTTTGTTATGTGTTTATATGTATTCTAATAGCAAGCCCCTCTACTTACAAGTGACAATCAATACTAGTCGTAGCTGAATGAAATGCATTTACCAATTGACTTTGTGGCCAAACTGTTTAGTATGTGCTCTGGACCCGGTAGTGGTGGGAATTGTGCATAAAAAATTGAGTGTAAAATATGCATATTTGCTTAGGTTTTTCATTATGTCTTGCATCTTGCCTGTGCACTTCCTTGCTTTAACCACTTGGAGTTTTCTGCACATCTTACCCAAATTGATCTATGTACTTTTAGCTTCCAAGTTATGGTAATTTACTAGATCTATCTTTGTGCTATAACAGAACATAATTCCAGTGCTTCAATTGATCATTTTATGGGGCTGGAGATATAGTAATATGTATTTTGTCTTTTGTTTTAAATTTTATTATGCTTTACATTTTTTCAGTATGACAAATAGGTAATACTTTTTCAAAACAAATAAATTATGAATATTAGACCTCTCCATAGATAAAATATTGGTAGCAAAACGTAACATTTAAATAAAAATATTGCCCATTGAAGATATTTACTAGATATTAAAATAAAAGTTCATAATTGGTGAAAATAGTATTATCATCTCTTTTTAACAGATTGCACCAATAAATGTGAGTGGCAGAAAGTTAAACACAATTTAAGAGCATCTTCAGGGAGTATGTGAAGTATGGATGAATGCTTTTTAAATAATTGGTGTATTTTGAATATTGTCAGTCTTGGCTTCAGAGAGCTGTCTCATAGTGAATAAATACTCTTCTGTGTCTTTGGATTGTTTTTGCTTTCAGCTCCACCACCACCTCCACCATCTAGAGGCGGTCCACCTCCTCCACCACCACCACCACATAGCTCAGGCCCCCCTCCTCCTCCTGCTAGGGGAAGAGGAGCCCCTCCCCCACCACCTTCGAGAGCTCCAATAACAGCACCTCCTCCCCCACCTCCTTCTAGACCTGGTAGTATAGTGCCACCACCTCCACCAAACAGGATATATCCTCCTCCACCACCACTTCATTCTTCTGCACCTTCTGCCCCCCCTCCTCCTCCTCCTCCACCATTAGGTGGTTCTTGTGGACCTCCACCACCTCCACCTCCACCACCACCTCCTGGCCCTCCTCCCCCACCTGGTCTTCCATTAGAGGTTGACCATCAGCCTCCAGCTCCTTCAGTAAATAAAGCAGCTCTTTTAGATCAAATAAGAGAAGGTGCCCAATTAAAAAAAGTAGAACAAAACAGTCGTCCAGTCTCCTGTACTGGAAGAGATGCACTACTTGATCAAATACGACAAGGTATACAGCTGAAGTCGGTGAGTATCATTCTTTCTGGCTTCAAATTTCCAGATTATTTTTAAAGTCATTTTCCTCTATAGGCAGCCCTCGCAATTGGGACTGGAATTTCGATCGCTAAACAATGTGGTTGCAAAGCACGACTGCATCACTTAGCACTGGCAATCTTGCAGTCTTGGCTGCTGTTACTAACCAAATCCCAGAGTAGTTAGACAAGACAACTTCCTGCAGGCTTCCCACAAGAAGAGAGGAAGTCAGCAGGAAGTAGCAAGTCCTAGGCCGATAGACAGGTAAGTGGCTGCTGCTGGGTGGGGGAGGGTGTGATGTTTGAGGGGTGAGGATCAGGGAGAGTGCAGGCAGATTCAAGAGTGTTTACAAGCTGTTGAAATGTGATGATTTGGTGGTTATTTCCAAATTATTGGACAAAAACCAAATTCCTCTAAAATAAACCAATAATGAAAGAAAATGATAAGATATAGCAGGGAAGATTTCCACAAACAAAACAAAATCATCTTATATACTGTACCTTTTACAAAGGTATTATTATGTTTGAATAATAACTAAATGAATTTGCCAAATAAGTAAGAGTTGTCCTTTCTGTGCTGTAGATGTGGTAAACCAGGAAACAAAACAAGGCAATTTAGATCTTACGTTTTGAGGTTCATTGTTCATCTTCCCCTGTTCAATTGATCTTTTCTCTAGTTGTCTTTTTTAAGAGAGCTTACTTTTTTCAAAGGTTCATTTTGGAGCTTTTTAGAAGTCTCATGTTTCTCTCTCTCTCTCTCTCTCTCTCTCTCTCTCTCTCTCTCTCTCTCTCACACACACACACACACACACACACACA
>JANHFK010003297.1:427238-438034 GCA_036250565.1 Sibynophis collaris | reverse complement strand
TGGTATTTGCCGGTTCTCCAAACTACTCAAAACTTCCGCTACCGGTTCTCCAGAACCTGTCAGAACCTGCTGGATTTAACCCCTAGTTCAGCTTGAAAGATGCCTAGACATACCAAGCCATGTCCTAGTTTCACTGAACAACTCACACAATTTCTTCACATACGTATCTTGGCTAGCCAGGGTCTAATTTTGTGTTGCCTCTATAAAATGACTATTTGTATCCTTCTTTTAGTTAGAAAAGACCTTCTCAGACTGAAGAAAAAAATTGCCCATAAATTATATAAAATCTTTGTGTTGTATCTGTTTCCTCTGCATATACATCTGAGGAAAATTTATTTTCATGCTTCTGTTTAATCAGACTTGAGGCTGGGTGAGTGAATGCTGGATGGTTTTACCTTTACTTAGTCTGAATGGCCTTGTGTTCTTCACTTATCTGCTGTCAATTAATATTCCATGCCAATTTACAATTAAAGGTGCATTGGATTACTTTATTAATTAGGCATACTGACACATTTACGCAGCCAGCATCCTATTTTATTTTACATAAAAAATATAATCTATTTCGACACTGTGGTATCTATTTATTTCCTGGGTAGAAGCCCTTCAAGCAATATTTTGTAGCAGAGCAATATGTTCATAATTCTTTCAGAGTAAACTGAAGGGGACACAGGAGATAGCATATCTCAGAAATTAATGTGGCAGCCTCTGGCTCTGCTAATAAGACACTTGCAATTTCTTCCCAATAGGAGAGCAAAATTGAAAGTTGTCATAAGGAGACCATCCTCTCATAGTGTTGGTGGTACAACTCAATGACATCCCGAATACATATCTATTGTGAACTTCTGACCACAAGAAGGAAATAAAGTAAGCATAAAGAGTTGTCTATCACTCTGCCTGCTTTTGGTCTTTGGCAGCCCTTCAAGTTAGTCCAGACAAGAAGCAAGAAACCATGAGTACTAACACTGTTGTAAGATTACAGCAGCAGAATCTTGCAAGTCTGAAAGAATTTCTGCATTCCCTTATTTCTACTTTCCAGACAACTAGAGAAGGTCCCTTTTGAGACACTGCATACCCCTTTTCCTTCTGTGGGCTAAGACACCTTTTATGTGATTGTTGACTAGTTCTGCAAGCTCTTCTTTCTGATCCCCAAGATCATTCCCACATTCCATGACAGTCTTAGAATTTGCATATCTGTGGTCAATTTATTTTGCATGTGCCCTTAGTCTTCCTAGCAAGATATAGTTAGTTACTAGACACTAGCTTTGCATATACCTATCATGCATTCATTGTAAATAAATGTCCTTAACTTTTTATCATTATAATTATGAAGATCCAGATTGTTGGGGGCAAATATGCTGACTCTGTAAATCGCTTAGAGAGGGCTGTAAAAGCACTATGAAGTGGTATATAAGTCTAAGGGCTATTGCTATTATAAAACCTATTTTACAAATAGTTGTTCAGGCTGATTCCAACTTTTGGGCACTCCCATATACCACCCACATAGAATGCTTAACCTCCAATAAGAAGAAATAATCACACTTGGGCTATGCATAATGAACACTAGGACATGTTGGTATCTAAGGTTTTCAGAGGATCCCAGGTGTCCCCATTTATTTATGATAAACCCTTTTTTGTTGTCATTTGTAGGTTTCCCCAAAACAAGAATTCTAGGTGAAACTTTATCCAAGGTAATTGTATTAGAGGATTATCTAGAACAGGGGTCTCCAACCTTGGCAACTTTAAGTCTTGTGAACTTCAACACCCAAAATTCCTAAGTTGGCTGAGGAATTCTGGGAGTTGAAGTCCACAAGTCTTAAAGTTGCCGAAGTTGGAGATCCCTGATCTAGAAGTAGGGCAAATAGCCAGTTTGGTGCAGTGCTTAAGGCACCAGGCTAGAAACCAGGAAACTGTGAGTTCTAGTCTGCCTTAGGCATGGAAACCAGCTTGCTGACCAGTCATTAACTCTCAGCCCTACTTTTTCTTGTGGAGAAAATAGGAGGAGGAAGGAGCTATATTCACCACCCTGAGTTATTTATAAAAATAATATTAAAAATCTTTAAAGTATAGATAAAATGGATTTTAAAAACCTTTAAAAATAGAGAAGAAACAAATAGAAGAAGAAATGTCAAGATGGTTCCAAGCAGGGGTCAGGTATTTCAGTGGAAACACACACAGCCAAAAGCTCTCTCAACCCATAAGAAAGCAAGCAAACAAACAATTTCAACATCAAAATTAAGTGAATGAAGTCTACTCTTGGCTTCATCTTCCTGAAAATTGAACGGAGTTCACTTCTTCTGCCATGAAGTAAAATAAATACTTTCTTGCAATTTGTCTGTTATCCCTAGTTTCAGTGGTGGTATTCAGCCAGTTCTATTCAGTTCGTGTGAACTGGTAGCAGCGGCAAGAGGCTCCGCCCACCCACCCGGACATAATAACATCCCATTTTTGACATTCCGCACATACACGGAAGGTCCTGTGCATGCATGGGGGTGGTGCATGTGAGTCAAGCGAGCACATGCGCACACCCAGACACATTTGTGAACCAGTAGTGAAAGTAAGTGAATACCACCCGTGCCTAGTTTCCTTTCCACAGGATTATTGACGTAGTCTTGGAGAGGACTCCAAGGGGCAGCAGGGATAGGTAAGAGTACTGGATTATATGGATCAAACAATACAGGTTTGCTTACAAAGCAGAATCCACAGACATCTGCAGAAATATTGAGAAAAAGGAAAAGCTTACTCAGCAACCAGGGTCAAAATAGCTTTTGGTCTGGCATACATTGCATACTTGCTATTACAGGAGGTAATATATAACAAAAGATATCCAGAATAACTAACAGTTGAATGTAAATGAGACAAAGGGTAAAGCATTGTTGCATTTTACTGGAATTTTGGACGTGCTGACACCAACATAGGTAAGCTGAAGGTTACTGACTACTAGTATGATTATCATACAATAGCATAATCTAATAATGTTTAATAATAAGAGACCTGGGTGTTTAGGACCAATTACCAGTTTATTAAAAAATTCTGCCATGAGTAATATAATCAATGTTGTCTTGCTCTGTTTTTGATCTTCTATTCCCTAAGAATCCTTGGAGAGTTTGAGGGAGTAGCATTATTGACAGTCTTATCTTGTTATTGGATCCTGGACTGTCACTATGTTTTAGATTGGAGAAAATATATAAGCATCATTGACTTGTACGTGTAATAAAGTGGTTTAGCATGTTCATTTAATAAAGTATATCTTGTTTTATTTCTGATTATGCCATTGTATACAGAGATCATATATAGCTGAAGCACAATGTTTATAGTATCACAGCTTGAACAATTGTAGCTGTTGGACTTGGTAATGTGAAGATACTATAGGTCATCTTTCCCTAAATATCTGGCTCATGGTGCCAGAAATAGACTGAGTGAAACTACGTTTAAGCAGGGATGGGCAGGTTCACCTCCTCTGCATATTTCACCCGGCCTGTTAATTACTTCTCTCCCACGCAAATCTTTCCTGCCAAACCAACTTGGACAAGGCAAAATAAAAAGAAGATGGGAAAATCTGGCCTACTCATTAAAGATCTGGCTCCTTTGGGGGTAAGTTTCAAAGTGGGAAACAAATAAACCTTTAGACTAACACAGCTTTATATATATATTTCTTTGCCAAATAAAAATATAATATATAAAAAAAATTGCAATTAGAGATATTGCAAAATATATATTTATATATAGTACACGGGGCATTCCTGAAAAATAACCTTGCATATATATATGCAAATTGATACTTTCAATTTAACGTGGGAGAAAACCCAAACAACCAAAGACCTACATACAAACACCCGCGAAAACCTCAGAAAACATATATATGCAAGAACGTGCCTGAAGAAAAAGCAGGTATTCCAGCATCCCACAAGATTTTCTCTTCCCCAGACACAAGCCAAGAAAAATCAACAGGGGTTCTGGTAGCATGGAAGGAAGTTCGTGAGAAATGGACAATTAAAGGATTTGACTATCTAGAATACGAGTCAATCTTGCTAGAGTTTAAGAGTTGTGGACAAATTATTTTTCATATTTTTTTTGTTACAATATGCATCTGTAGCATCACCAAGAATAATATAATAAAATTGTTATCGAATTAGTCAACTGATTATATCAAAACTATAAAACAAATGCAAATACAGTATACAAGCAGATACAAAGGAAACAATAGAACATCTTCACATGTTTTGAACCTCATAACAGTTAGATGGTACGGTAGATAGTAAGATCCTATTGCTGATTTACCCTATTGTCTGTTACTCTGCCAGTGGGTGCGATTGTATATTTGTTTCGTGTGTAATTCCGTTGATCTCTGGTCTATGACCGCAATAAAGTATTCTCTCTCATCTTCACAGTAAGTCATTACTCCTCCAGTGATCTAAACATTCCATCCTTTTGGAAATGTCCTTTGACAAGTAGTCTTCCTAGTGATGTGCAGATTCATTCTATGAAAAAAATAAGTTTCTCGCCAGTGCTCCCTTTTTAGTTTTAAATAAGAATCTAAATAATCAGCTCTTTTTGCAGAGTACAGTTTGCAGTCAAAAAGAATAGTTCAAAGTCTTCAATGGCTGGTGCTCCACAATTAACACCATCTCCGTTCAAAGGAAACTTCATGAAACTTCCCATATCTTACTATAGAGTCCAGTGGTTGTTGAAATGAGCTCTAGAAAGAATTCTTGAGATTTTGAGCCATATAAGTTGCTACAATGTTTGGGTTTTTTTCTGACTGGGAGCCCAATCTGTGTTGAGCCAACCACTTCAAAGACTTAACATATTTAACTGGTGCAATATCATCCTGGGCAGACTCTTTGAAGGGGTTTTTTGTTTGTTTTTTGTTATTTTTTAGCCTTTAGATCTGTTTGGACTGGGAATTGGATGGAGAATCCATATTGTGAGATGACATTTGAAAGTTGGGCAGCCCATTAAGGAGTAGATAGCAATAGCACTTAGACTTATATACCACTTCATAGTGCTTTTACAGCCCTGTCTAAGCGGTTTATAGAGTTAGCATAGTGCCCCCAACAATCTGGGTCCTCATTTTACCCATCTCGGAAGGATGGAAGGCTGAGTCAACCTTGAGCCAGTGAGATTTGAACTGCCAAATTGCAGGCAGCAGGCAGGTAGCAGAAGTAGTTTGCAGTACTGCACTCTAACCACTGTGCCACCTCGGCTTCTTCTTACAATGACATACAATGTTAATTGCATTTCTCGTTATTAGTTAATCTGTACCATAAACTATTCTCTTCGTAGCATTGTTCACCCTGTCTTTGTTCCTCCATTTTATTCAGAGTTGATCTATTCTATCAGATTATCCCCAAAAGACTTTGCCAACTGTAAATAGCATCATCCTCCATTTACACTTTTTTGAAAGTCAAGCAGCAATTGAGAAGAAAAACAACCCTTCGGGGGATGGGTATTTTTGAAGTCACCCTCCTCCTTTCCATCAGCAGGTGGCAGTCAGATAACATTTTTTGGTCTAACGGATTCATCAGAATCTCCTTCCCCTGACCTTTGAGATACATTCTGAGCAAAGAAAAAGGTGCAATAAAAACAGGCCCCTGGAAAATTAAAGAACAAGTATTGACCTCTCCATCTGTTTTAAGGACTGGTCTCAATGAGGGATATGGTTTCTTCTCCAATCTGAATAGGGAAGCATTAAAACCATTGCTGAAATGACGTAGCCATCAAATTGTCCTCTCTCATCTTCTCTTCAAGAGATGGAGTTAGCTGTCTTTACTTATCCACAGGATTAAATATTCAGAACTCAACTTGCACTTGGATACATCAAAATATGGTAGTAGGCCCCACGCATAATTTGAGCTAATCTGAGCAATCACTCATAATTGGATAAAACTCTTTGATTCTTGGATTTTAGGAGGAGACGGAAATTTCCAGACCATGATAATCATTACTCTAATTAATTAGATAAATGATTATCTAACCCCTTTAAAGTAAATGCCAATAGAATCCATGGGACACATAAAATATCCCATTACAATCAATGATATATAAAAAGTTTACTTAGCATTATTTTTACTGCATTCGATGACCTAGTTCCCAAATAAGCACATATAAAGTTTGAATTTTTCAATGTGACTTTTAAATCTATGTCTGTGTGTGTCCTCACAATTAGTAATATACAACATCAAAAAATACACTGTGCGTTCATGTATTCTGCACCAAGTTTGGATATGTCTCTCAATGCCTCTTCTAACATTATTCCTAAATTGTAAATGTTTAATGAAAGAAGACAATCAATTTATTCTATGATCACCTGTTGTATAATATAAATATAGAAAAATGTTTTTGATCAACAAAACCTGGGACACACAAGCTGTATAAATAAAACAGAAAAGCTACTGTGAACAATAAAAAGAAATCCTAGGAACTCAAGAATGCCGGGAGATAAATAAATGTCAGAAAACAAACAAGGAGAAAAATTACAACCATAAAAAAAAACCTTTAAATTGTTGAAAACTGAAAGCATCACTTTATGAAAAATCATTGTAGTGCTTAAGACAAACAAATGCAAACCCTAAAATATAATTGAATCTCTATGTTTTTTAACACAGTGGGAAACGAAGTCAGAGAAATATAGATTCAGTGGACCTGAATCTTTAACTTCTAGAACCTGATGTTTTTCTTTTTTAAAAATATTATTTATTGTTTTATCATAAAAAATAAAGTAGAAAACAGAAAAACCAACAAAATGAAACAAAACAAAAGCACACATTCAACACTAGCAACAACAGCAAAGAAAAAATAGTTTATTATCTCAAACATTTAAATAAAACTTTTGGATTATTTTTTATGTTATGTTTAACATAATGTAACATAATCGAGGAGGAGGAGGAGGAAGAAGAATTATTGTGTGAACATGTGCCATTTTCTTCCTCAGTATTCTTTAAGGTGAGAGTGGGGTTTACTTAATTTAAAAAACAAACAAATTGTTTAGTTTCTAAATCTTACAAAGTTTGGTATAAAAGCAACTGACTTTATATGACGCAGGGGAATGCAGCTGTGCCTCTCAGATGTTTATTACAAAGCATATATACTTTTACACACACACATACACCACATAAACACATAGATACATACATATACTTATATATAGGACTATACTGTATATAGGACTGGCTAATGCTTTGGAGTCATCAAATCTAACATCCTACCAAGTTCAGGAAACCAATGACTATGGTTGACATATATTTCCTTTTTCAACTTGGGTGGTGTCATCTTGATTAGGACATATTGTACTAAGACTGAACTCAAAAATGGAAAAGGTAATAAATTTATGATATCAAAAGTAAGGAAAAAAGATTTGTATTTCAGCCCTTATTATCACAATTCACCTTTTGCCAAGACAGAGTTATGCCCAGTGTTTCTTGGGTATGATAAGGTAATAGGGAATGGGAAGAAAGGAAAATGGGATGATACAACTGGGCAATTCTGTCACTGAACACTAAAATTTCCAGATAATATATTATCTATTCCATGTAGAATGCTACTAGCATTTCCTATTCTTGCCTGGTTCTTCTCAACTTACAAAATGCTAAAATGTTTTGTAATACATTTATGTATATATTACATAGTTGATCAATACTTCTAGAGCCAATGTCTGAACAATTGTTGTTTTAAATCCAATAAGCTTACACAATGAAAAATAAACACAGAAAGGAGTTTAAAATTAAATAAAGAAGTAAAGGTGAAGAAGTAGAAGGCATTAGACATCAAGAGAATTGTGAAAGTTTCAAAACAGCTGAAGTAACTTAAGAGATAAGTTTTATTAAACTAAAGATAGCAGTGTTACTAGGGAGAAATAAAAAGGGTCACTGTTTAAATCCAAAACGGACTAGATGTAATGCCATGAGTAACAATAACCAAAGAACAAATGAGTGTCCAATAGGATATGAGAAAAAAATAGAATTATTGACAGAAGATGAAATGGAGGAAAAGGCTTCAAATATTTTTTCATCGTAATTGTGAAATACTACAGTAGTTTCTTCCTTTAACCTGATTTCCTGACTGTATGACATTTATCTGTGACTAGATACACTGTGATCATGTCTTCATATGATGACATATGTAGGTGAAAGGAAATGATTTATTGGGATTTATTTCAGAAAAAACATCCACTTAGGTTCATCTAAAAATGGCCATTATTTTACATAGATAACATAACCACATGGGAACCATCATGGAGATCATAGAACCCAATGAAATGAACTTAAGTCAGTCTGGCCATTATAGAGTTGGAGAGTTCCGTAGTTCTCACTAATATTTAATGTATTTCAGAAGTTTCGGGAAGTCAGAGAGCTAGATAAAGGCAGCAATCGGTTACTGAACAACGCAATGCAAGGCGTTGGCTCCAGCTGAGGGGGGAAAAGACTCCATTTTAGACAACAGCAGTTCTTGGGTAATGCTGCCCTGCACTGACATGTTGGGATTATTGGAGCTTTGTCTCTGTTCAGAAAGACCAACTATTTCTAAGTAACTTTATCACTGAGGGACCTTTATGATCAAATTTCTCCTGAAGAGCTTAACAAACCATTCAAATTTATTTTCAAACCTAGACCAAACAATGTGGTTTACAGTGGCCAGACTACATTGAAAAGTATGTTATGAAATTTGAAGCAAGGGTTGAAGAGTTCCTTGTTTGGAGAATCGGGTATTTTGAAGCAGGAAAGAAGAGAGACCTTAATAAGGGGTGGTTTCCTCTTACCTCTTTTGTCATTGCCACACCTCTCAATATACACACATCTAGGAGTATCTCTTCCTTTAATTTCTCTTCCTACGTGATGGATCATTACCTTAAAGACTGATGAAACTGGAATACCTATCCTTTGATCTACTATTAACTGAAGCTGTTCCCATAATAAATTCAGCTCCCATCTGGGTTTTCCTGCTCATTTGCCAGGAGAGCTGATTGAACACGCTTTTCTGACCTATTGTAAATTGGACCTACTCTTTTCCAGTTGCTGGTATGTTCTTGAACATTTTTTTGTTTATGGTTAGTAGCTTTAACAATCTGGTTTTCAATAACTTTCTTGGTCCTAGTCTTTTATTAGTTTTATAAAATAGTTGGGTTTTCTTTATATACTTTCAGCAAAATAATTTTAATTGGCAACGTGGGAACCAAGAAAAGTGCCAGCTTCAGCTAATATAAGGACAGTGCAGCTGTTTAATACAAATGTATTCAATATCTTCTGTGAGATCTCTCTGGGAAATATAAACTTTTATCAGTGCCCTTTCAGCCTGAGCATGAAGAATATGCTTATCCTAGAGAAAGGATTACATTCCCCTTGATTTCTTTAAAAACTTGCCATCTAGTTCTGGACAAAAGTAATCTGGGTGGAGTAAGAACAAAGTAGGTTTTTGAGTGATAGTGAAATTTTGTCTTATACCCTTAATGCTTCCTAAAGTGGAAATAGCTGCATTTCATGTTTGGTATTTCTAATTTAGAGAGCTGAGTGGAAACTATTTACAAAGGGCATTTTCCTTCTTTGGCATTGCTTATGAAATCCCACAGAATATTCTCAATCATGAATCAAAGAAGTACCATGGCAGGTGATAGACAAGTGAAAAGACCAACTTACAGTTTCTTTAAGCTAAGTTCAAAGTTAGTTCAAATGGAGGCGTTACAAATTATATTTTTCTTCATGTGATTCTATAAAAGTTTAATCAGGGGTGAAATCTACTTACCTTCGCTACCTGTTTGGGTGTGCACCCACGTGGGAGTGTGTGTGCTATGCTCCCGCGTGGGAGTGCATGCGCTATGCACACATGCACCTCTTTTGAGCATACGCAGATGGTTAAAAAACGGGACGTAATGATGGTCCAGCGGGTGGGTTGACCCTCCCGCCACCAGTGCTACCAGTTCGGTGAGCCAGATAGAACCGGGGGGGGATTTCACCGCTGAGTTTAACTCTATTTGATGAAATTATCATGGCACAGTTTACTTTGGAATAATCTAATTTCTGGGGAACAGTTGTGTTGGCAAACCATAAAATTACTGTACATTCTTTGCTGCAACATTCTGATGACCTCCAGTTATACTACAACTTCCTTTAGAAGGCTGAACTGCTCAAAGGAGCACAGCCATTCCTCAAGAAATCTGTTTCTTAACAACCACTTCTCTTTTAGAGAAAAAGACACTGGTGCTAAACAATGTTTCAGGAGGATGTGTTGATCTGGGATCTAATGGAAATAGCAGATACAGGGACACACTTTCTTTAAAAAAATAAATATGACATACGTTATAAAGGAAGATACAATATATACAGATATAGGAGGCAATAAAGTCAACAGTAGTTTTCTGCTGGGCAGTTGGTTAAAGTTTTGTTGATATTATAGGACATCAACATTTATATAGAGGAGTTTCTGTAAATATCCAAAGTTTCTCATGTTCTCCTGTTGTAGACTGTTCTATCCCTGTCTAAGCCATCTTTCCCATAATAGTATTACTCCTCTGCTCTATGCAAGACAGTTAACTTTGTAAAATTGTCCCCATCTGACATCTAGCATGCAGCATATAAAACAATAATTGGGAGAAGATTGCTAGTGAGCCCACCAAGATTTTTCTTGAAGGTGAAGTATGAAGTGGCACCACTTCTCTCCCATTGAGTTTCTTACAGTTTTCTTATTGAACTAGGACATACTCAAACTAGTTTTTTTGCTCTAAATCAGAAGAGCCTTGGTAGTACAGTGGTCTAAACACCCTGTTATTAACACCAGCTGCCTGCATTTACTGCAGGTTCGAATCT
>JANHFK010003297.1:375402-386269 GCA_036250565.1 Sibynophis collaris | reverse complement strand
GTGAATGTTCCAACATTGGAAGTTTTTATGAAGATGTTGGATAACCATTTGTCTGAAGTGGTGTAGGGTTTCCTGCCTAAGCAGGGGTTTGGGCTAGAAGACCTCCAAGGTCCCTTCCAACTCTGTTATTCTATTCTATATTCTATATTATTATTCTATTCTATATTATATTTATATATATTTATTCAGACACATCAAGAATCTCTGAAAGAAAGCAAATATGGATGCAATGTATCAGATCTGTCATCTAAGAAGTGTGGTTATTTATACAAAATGTTACATGTTACTTACATCCACTCACTGAGGCTGAGCATTTTTAGCATATTTTGCTAAAAGGAAAAGTAAATCATATCGAAGGGATGGGTCCCTTATCTCTTTCCATTTCCATATTGATCTTTTGGATTAAGAAGCCATTTGGTTAATATTACATTTACACAAATTGTTTAATTAAATTTATGGATAACTAAGCAATTATTGTTTTTCCCAGGACTCAAAACTCTCGGCCTGGATTGGAAGCAAATTAACCCCGTTAGGATCACTACCCGTATGGGTAATAATTCTCATTTCATCTTTGATTGTGACCACAATAACTGAAGTAGCCAGCAATCCTGCTACAATCACTATATTTTTGCCTATTTTAGCCCCTTTGGTAAGTAATCTGATTTAGGTTTGAAACAGCTGATCTACACTCATAGCAGTTAGAGATCACTAAAAGGTTGGATTTAAAACAGGAATTTTGCAATACGAATTAATGGCAGAGAATGATTAGTTATATAAGATTACTTAATTCAAGACTACAAGAGTAAAGTATTGTGGATAATTCATAATAGGATTTTTCTTTGTTAGTTTTGTGAGCTATAAAGAAAAGTAATCAATGTTTATTTGACTCTTAAGGAAAGGCATAATTGAAGCTTGAAGTGTTTGCTTCTATGGTATTTACCGAAATGCATTAAGAGTTTTTGCATTATTCATTATATTTTCATTTATATTCATTATATTTATTTATTAAACAAATTTATATGGCTGCTCAACTCACTCACAATGACTCTGGGTGATGTACAATATTCTACATATAGAGATACTTCTGTCCTTAGTATCTTTATGTAGTTTTGTCATTATATATAAAGTTCTCTAATTCCTGTGATAGTCAATAGCCTTGAGATGTTCATGTTGTTATCCATCCAATTATTAAGTAACTCTGACTGTGCTTAGCTTTTCAGGTCAACTAAGATCAACCAGAGTTTACTGTAAATGCATTCTCCTTATAGTTATGGTTGAATTACTTCACATTTGTAATAAAGAATGCACTTATATAAGAATAAGGAAGCATTCTATATTATGCAAATAGCTAATACATATCACAAAATTATAGGCCTATCATGGATGTTTTGATTAAGGAGTTTTCAGCTGGAACAGTAGAGAATTACCAATCTTCATAGCTAGAAACCCATAAGATTCCCTTTTAGGTTGAGCAATATTATACAAAGTACAGAAAAAAATAAGAAGTTATGATATCATTTATAGATTTTACATTCCAAGTCACAATCCTCCATATGGAAGCTTAATATGAACAATATAAGCAATAATGATTATAAAGGTTTGGGAAATGTTCTATTTTAAGTGGTATGTATCATTTAAATTTTCATTTAACAATTACAGTACCGGTAGTAATATTATTCCTTGGATTTTAATCTTTCTTGCAGCTTCATCCAAATTTATACTGCCCAGATGTGCTGGGTTACAGTTTCCATCATCCTCGTTAGCAGGCTCATTTGGGAGATAATAGGAATTGTAGTTCAATACAGTTAGAAGATTCTAATTTCAGATCAAATTTGTCCTTTAAGTGAGCAAATATTAACTAATAATCCTGAATTTCTCTTGTCTAATAGGCTGAAGCCATCCATGTTAACCCGCTTTATATCTTGATACCATCAACCCTCTGTACATCATTTGCATTTTTGCTACCAGTAGCAAACCCACCCAATGCCATTGTATTTGCGTATGGTCACCTGAAAGTTATTGATATGGTAAGTTAACAGTAAGAAAAGAATAATTTGCGAACTTTTTTCAAATGCTATTGTTGTTAATAGTATTGAGAATACATAAGAAAGTGTAATGACATCTATTTAATGTGTTGATGGTGGTGGCATCAAAGAAGCTTTAATTCTCAAGAGACCATCGCTGTCCACCACACCCACCCCATCCTTCACAATTATCATCCAGTTTCTAATATTCCAATATTGTGGAGAAGATTGTGGAAAAGGTAGTTAGATGGCAGCTACAGAAGATCTTGGAAGACGTAGATTATCTGGACAGTTTCGGTCAAATTTTCATTTATCAATGATTTGACAGAAATTGGATGTAATGGTGCATCATCCTTTGTGCTATGTCATCTATTAGCAGCTTTTGATGCAGTTGACTGTACTGAATTACTGCAATGTACCGCTAGGTGAGCTGCCCTTGAAGACCATCCAGAAGCTGGCCCAAAAGGAAGTGGTTTGCGCCATAACAACAGTTCTTATTACTTCTGTGTGATATCACTAATAAGTGAACTATCACTTGGCTTGCGGCTGCAATTCAATTTGTCACCTAGAAAGGCCTTCATATATTATCTGTGGGACCACCTACTCTGATAATTTCTGCTTGTCCAGTACATTCAGGCAAGAGTGGTTGTGCTCCAGTCCAGTGGTGGGTGGGTTCCATTTACTTTCACTACTGGTTCACAATGGGAGCATGCACCTGTGCATGCTCGCTTCTGCACATGCGCAGAGCGTCCATGATGATGTGCAGGAGGGTGGGTGGAGACTCCCACTGCCACTACTACCGGTTTACAGGATCCGGAGCGAACCAATAGAAACCCACCACTGCTCCAGTCCCCTCAATTAAATGCTGTCATCTTAAGGGACCAAAGAAGTGTGCCTTCTATTTTGCTGCCACTACCTTCTGGAACACCAATCCCCAGAGGTACATATGGCGTCCATTGTCTTAGGGGTCCAAGGGCTCTTTAGACCTGGCTTTGCTTCTAGACCTGAGCTTAATGTGCTAATGGAGACCCTGTCAGATGTGTTCGTTGCCATGGTTCTTTTTTCCCAGGATGTTATGCTGTGTGGCATGTTTTTACTTGTTTTAAATTTTATATTTGATGTTGCAATCTGCCCAGTTTTTTTGGAGTGCAACAAATCATCATTATCACCATCCTTAGATAGTTGATAGGTGCCATGAAGCACCTAACAGAACCTTTATAATAACAGGCAGGTTGATTAAACTTAGTTCATGGAACAGACTCAGCTTCTCTTTAGTAGCACATTATAACAGTTTATGACAAAGTTTGAATATGAAGTTCCTTTCTGTCTGCTCTAAATTAGATACCATAGGTCAGTGATGGTGAACCTTTTCAGCACTGAGTGCCCAAACCAGAATGTGAATGTGTACATGCCATAGCGCCGGAAAACAAAAACACCCCGAAAAATAGCCCAGAACATAGCCCATTTTTTTGGGCATTTTTGGGCATTTTTCAGGCCGTTTTCTGGTGCTTTGGCGCCCACGAAGACCAGCACCAGAAACCAGAAGAACAGCTGGCGATGGTCCATGCCCACAGAGAGGACTCTGCGTGCCACCTCTGGCACTTGTGCCATAGGTTCGCCATCATGGCCATAGGTTATGCAGAATTTATCATAGTCTGTGATTTAGCTTTGGAAATCTGAAGAAGTAGACAAAGCATTTATAGGAGTCAAGTAATTCACTTCTTCTCTAAACTCATGATGTCTGGTAAGCTGTACCTAGCAGGTGGGACTTATGTGAATGGGTTAAAAACTCTTCATGTATGATGTTTGGAAACAGACTTTGAAAGAGATTGTGCTGTGACCTTTCTTGCAAAATCTCTTCCTGGAGCCGGAGCTTTTAGATAATTTCTACACAGTTGGAAATACTCCTTTTCTAAAGACAGACAACCATCTATAGATGTTATTTGGGGAAAAATCTAATCTTCTAGAACTATTTAGTGTGGTTTAGAGAAAAAAACTGAAAGGCTGATACTTTCAATCAGACTATGTGGATTAAAAGGAACTTTCCAACAATATTTGAAAAGACAAACCAGTGGGTTTTTTTTTTTCTGGAGGGGTTCAGTGGGTTGTGACTGTTTGTTACAATCATTTTATTTCTATACAACCACGCAGTAAACATTGCGAAATCCATAGTGCTCCATTCTTTCTCCCCATTCAAAGGTTTGAAATGCAGTATTATCAAGGTACCAACAAGGTACCTGGGCAGAAGAACCTATCTACTTTAGTATTAAAATATACCACATCAGTTTTCATCTGGTGATCCACAGCATACCTTCCAGCAATGAAATCTAAAAATGAGAAAACAAGTGTTTAGAAATTAGACTGAGGAAATAATGAACAGTGTTCAATTGACTATTCTGATTAAAAATTTAGTGCTATCCATGCATACATAATAGTTTTAATCATTATTATATCATGTATCTTAATTTTTGCAATTTTGTTCTAGAAAAATTGGTCTTTCTGTTAACTTTCCATTTGTTTAATATATATACATATATTCCTTCTTTAGGTAAAAGCTGGTCTGGGTATAAACATCATTGGAGTTGCTGTTGTGATGCTTGCCATTATGACATGGGCACAGCCGATGTTCAACCTCCATACATATCCAACTTGGGCACCCTTTCCTTCTGCTACTAATATCAGTGTACATTAAAGGAAGAAGAGCAGGTTGCATTCCTTCTTTCTTCCAATGATGGTGCTAGTTGGTAGATCTTTACGGCACAGTACAGCTATGATCTAGGATAAGTCGCGCTTCATAGCTCCTTGTCCTAAGTACTGGTACAGCTGGCTGGAAATCCACAAAACAAGAATGTTACAACCTGAATAATGCAATAGAAAGTAAGTCTGTACAAATGATCATTCAGTTCTTCCTGTTAAGATTGTATTCGCCGGAGTTAGAAAATGGCATTTGTACATTATGCACATTCATTATGAATGATAATTTGTCCCTGTTTTGGGGTCACAAAATAAAATAGTATGATTGTTAGAATAATGATAGAAGAACTATACATTGAATAGAATAGAATAACAGAGTTGGAAGTCATGGTCAGACAGATAGACAGGTTAATGTATGAGAAACAGAGACTTTAGATAGTAGGAACCCAATGTTTTTAATTTATTAGTCAATGTCTCCTAATCCCATCTTCTTCCAAGATGCTGACCCTTTATGTATTCATATGATACATTTCATACTATCAACTAACACGCCCCATGAGCTTTCCTCCTCAATGATGACATTTATTGGCTAAAGGGAAAAAAACCCCTCCAAACAAGTAATGAAAGCTATAGAAATTCAACCTATCATGCTATGGATGTAATTCAACAGATATAGTAGGATCATTTATATTGAGAGATTCATACTATTCCACGTTATGTTCGTTATTTGATATATCAAAAAACCCTTTATTCTGCGGATGAAACTCCATACTTTAATTAAGATTAGAAAAGTTTACTAAATCATATGGATTTGATATAACCAATTGCTTGTGAAAAATACATCTCAGCCTATTCTTAGTGCTTTGTTTTTTGAACTAAAAACTAATGAGTTTTCATTAATAAAACTCATCCTCAGTTAATCAGGATGTCTCATGTCCATGCAGTTGTCTTGGCAATAGCACAAAAAGTGTTTGCCATTATAAGTATTTCTTCCAGAAACTTGGGTTTTTGGGTTGTTGGTTTTTTTTACCAGCCTAGAGCTCTGGGGTTTCTAGTAAATTTTCCACCCAATTACTAGCCAGTCACAATTATTCTTATTGCCTTATATTCCAATTGTACTGTGTAGGTCCATTTTAATGAAAACAAATAATCTTGTATTATTTATAATAATATATACAATTATAATAATTTCTTGCCCTCTGATTGTGATTTTGGTTAAAAATCTAGTTATGTATGACTGCTACCAAAATTCATGGTAGGTTTTTTTTTTCAACTTTATAGAAACATGATAATGTCAAATAGTATCTTTATAACTGTTAAAAAAATTATATTGCATTCATCCATTTCTTAGTCTGGGTGAATGCTAAATATTCTTTTAAAAGAAGATGGAACAACATTTTTTAATATATTTATTTTGTGCTTTTGTACTAAAATATAACTTTCTTTTAAACTAAATGTGTTGTTGAATATTTATGTATCACCAATGTTAAACGCTGTAAATAAAATATTCTGTGCAATTACTTCACAAGAGCATCATATAATACAAATTTGTTTGTGTTAAAAACATAAATAGTGTAACTACTTTTAAAATATAAACTTACTACTAGTGTAGAGCAGCAGTTCTCAGCCTTGGCAACTTGTCACCACTCGTTACCAAAAGGAAACATATTTAGGAATATGCAAAGGTTTCAAAGTTGAAATGCTCCAGCCTGAAATTATTTGCAGATAGGGAACTAGTTCTGACCAGTTTAGGATTCAGATAGCTGTACTAACTCATGAGCTTAGCAGTTTACTTCTGGAAATTTCTTCAATGTATGAAAACACGGTCTGCTATTGTGTGCATGTTTTTCTCGTTTTCCTGTTTTCTCTGTTCAACCAAATACCTCCCCTGTAGCCCAGCCATAACTCCAAATTTTATCAGATTATCTAACAAAATGAAATTAAATGGTGAAAAAAAGGAAGGTTCTAACTTTAGGCAAGAAAAACAAAATGCACAGGTATAGTATAGGTGGTACCTAGCTCAATAGTATTGAGGGATCTTGGAGTCCTAGTGGACAATCACTTAAATATGAGACAGCAGTGTGCTGCAGCTGCCAAAAAAGCCAACACAATTCTAGGATGCATTAACAAAGGGATAGAATCAAGATCGCGTGAAGTATTAATACCACTTTATAATGCCACACTTGGAATACAGCATCCAGTTTTGGTCGCCACAATGTAAGAAAGATGTTGAGACTCTAGAAAGACTGCAAAGAAGAGCAAAAAAGGTGATTAGGAGACTGGAGGCTAAAACATATAAAGAGCGGTTGCTGGAATTGAGTGTGTCTGATTTAATGAAGGACTAGAGGTGACATGATAACAGTATTCCAATATTTAAGGGGCTGCTACAAAGAAGAGGGAGTCAAGCTATTCTCCAAAGCACCTGAAGGCAGGACAAGAACCAATGGATGGAAACAAGGTAATCAAGGACAGAAGCAACCTAGATCTAAGGAGAAATTTCCGGAACAACTTGCCTCCAGAAGTTGTGAACACAGGAAGTTTTTAAGAAGATATTGGATAACCATTTGTCTGAAGTGGTGTAGGGTTTCCTGCTTGAGCAGGGGGCCGAACTAGAAGACCTCCAAGGACCCTTCCAACTCTGTTATTCTGTTATCCTCACAGTGTAATAATCCTTGAGGCAGGATAGGGAGTTGGAAGTTGGAAAACCAATTCTCATTTTTTTCAAGTAAAATGATTGCCTGAGACTGTATGTACTGAAGCACAAATGGGCACATCATCCAAAGATTATTTCTTGCCATAAAGGCTATACAAAAATATATAACTATGGAAACAGCTTACAAAAATGTATATCTTTGAGAAAGGTTTGTATGTGTGGTGTGTTTGTGTTTACATACACGAAAACAAAAACAGGGTGTCTCTTTTGCAGGGTGATACATATTTTTGATTGGATATGCTGACAATTGGGGAACACTGATATTAATTAGATACAGATATCCAAATTATAATTTATTACTGTGGCCTTCTCTTGTAAAATATATGTAGTAGTAAATTGAATGAAAAAGAGCAATTTGGGGAAGAAAAGGGATTTCATGTTTTCCACAGAATTTTTCTGGTAGTATAAAACCATTATCTACGGCTGATAAAAGTGTTTAGTTGAGATTTTGTACCATTTAGCTATACATTCTTGGTGTCTTTTGCTACGGCTATCTTAACCTACCCTGAAGATTGTCATATGGAGTCCTTGTCTGCACAGTCTTGACACTACAGCCGTTTTTATATTTGGCATGTTTTGTTTCACTTGGTGATGATTTAGGTACAGAGAAAAATGATTCAACGGGCTTTGAAAATGGCATCAGTCCCTTTGCAGTGAAATTCAAAGAAAGCCAGCAGAAACAAAACAAAGATGGAAGAGATTACATGTCTGAGAGGAAGAAAAACATTCAGCTAGACATAATTGCTGGTTAGCTATATGTTAAATGTAAGGCCTGCAAGGAAATACTGCAGGAAGTGATCCTAGTGCATCCAATAATGTAGTTTTCAGTAAACGAGTCACTGCTGACACATAGATCTCCCAAACAAAAGAATGGAGCTCACTGGATTGTGTTGTTTTGTGCTTGGCCCAATCTCATGAATTAAATACAGAGGAATAACTAAATGCAGCACTAAACAGAGGTGAAAGGGAAGATGAAAACGGGAAGGTGGGCAATTGCTACAACGGCTGAGCACATGCCTGCGTTGTAATCCCTTATCAAGCGATAGGGTCTGTACTGTGTTACATGATTACAACAAAGATAATTCCTAGATCTCTTTCCTTTGTTATCCTATTGCAATGTTTAAAGATTGCAACTTGGGCATTACCAATATGCCAACTTTTTCAAATGTTGATTGCAGAAATATTGTACAGTTGCACAAGTTCCCTTTTTGTGCATTAAATTAGATCTGTGAAAAGAGGAAGTGTGACTCATTCATGGTGAAAAGTCCCAATAATTTGGGCTGGGGTAAAAGAACAAAGCAAGGGTGCATGTGTTTATTGATGATAAACATTTGAGTTGCAATGCTATATTTATCTATGTAAATACAGCCCCTTGGGTGGTTACACCTAAATAAATGAAGAAAGGTTATAAAGCAATATTGAACCAGGCACAGCAGTTGAACCATAATAATTCTTCCTTTTGAAACAAGTAGAGATATTATAGAAATCCCAACTTTGTGTCATTGCACTTATGTACCTAATAAATTAGATACGTAATATTGTGCATAATGAACTATCCGGGTTAAATCTCTGCTTAAACTGATTAACAGGATGCATAAAGATATTTAATGATGGAACTATTAATTTAATGATGCAACTGTGTATGTTCTTTTACACTTTTACACAAAAATAATGAAGGATAAATAGTGTGACAACGATGAGAAAGTTCCCCCACCCCAATTCTTTCTCAGTATGATTGTTAGGAAACATACTGATTGATTGATTTCTGGTGGTATTTTGGCATATGCAGAAAAATGCAGGCAGTTGAGTGCTACTCTGTCTGACCTTAAAACTAAAAAGAAAGCTCCCTTTAAAGCAGCTTTAACTTTAAAGGATGACATATACATAGGACCATAAACAGTAACCAATATACAGAATGTTTCCGATTCAGATCCTTGGAACAAACTGTGGGCTATGCTGATACACGATTAGTTACAGTATTTATTCAAGCACAACATACACAGGAGAAAGTTGTTGAAGTCGCCACTGAAGTTTCTGCAACAAACCTTCCAACTGCCTGCAGTGGTGGGTTCCTACTGGTTTGCTCCGGATCTTGCGAACCGGTAGTAGTGGCTGTGGAGGCTCCGCCCATCCACCCGGATGTCATCACAGACATTCTGCGCATGCTCAGAAACACTACGTGCATGCTCCCATTGCGAACCGGTAGCGAAGGTAAGTGGAACCCACCCCTGTGTCCATGGTAATTCATTTGAGAGTTTATTTGACAATTAAGACAAATTTTGGAAAACTCTAAGCTTGCAAGGCAGAGAAGGTCCACTGATGGAAGTCCACTGTAACTCAGGAACTAACAGATGTCCGGGCTTCATGCTTAACTTGAAAGAGATACAAGAGAAGGAACTAGTTTAGATTTGGTGCACAGCTGCAGAGATCAGATGACAGCGTCAGCTGAATTTTCCTCCTCACTGACTCTGTATGATTTATAACAGGCAAAACTCTGACCTTTGTTTGGTCGCAAAAGATTCCATCTTAGGAACTTAAAAAAAAAAAAAGCTGATGGAGTCAAAGCTGACAGCGATGGTGACAATAATTCACAAAGTAGAGAAGACACGGTGGTGGTTGTAGATCATCAGAAGATTTCCAGAAATGAAACATAGGCAGCTGAACTATTTATGGTCTGATCTCATTTTAGATTCCAGGCATGCAAGATCAAAAAAAGGGCTGGGGGGCTGGGGAAGGAATAGGGCCGTATCATCATGACCCATGTAGCACGCTTTCATGTTCAAAAACAAAAAGTTTACAGGAGCCAAAGCCCCGTGCAAAATGGAAGAGTCATCCCTAAGATGCTCAATGTCATCCGTCAACAGGAAGTAGAAGACCGCCCACCCACCATGGCACAAAATACTGCGCTGAAGACGGGAAAAGGCTTTTACTCAGTATAACTCCTGGCAGAGAGTTCTAGAAGCTGTTCCAAGGCTGTTTAAAGAACTCCACGGGGACTTGTAAGAACAGGTTGTGCTGCCTGAGTATAAGATGACTTCACGCTTTTCTCAATGTTGAATAGTGTCCGCATAAGAAAATTATAATGCAAAAAGAAGCTACAGGCCATTGTAGCCTCTTTTTTTTTTTTTTTTTGTATTATTGTTGACATTGTTGGTGTATGACATTTTATAATGCGTGGGAAGAGCTCACATAGCATCAAATTATAGATGTTTCTATTCTTAAAAAAATGACAGGAAATTTATACGAAACATGAAAGCAACCATTCAACCACTTATCCTGTTATACAGATATTGTAGTTCAATTCAGTAATATTGTTTGTATTTAACTACCCCTTCCCCCCCCTAATAAGACATCCCCTAATAATAAGCCCAGTCGGGCTTTTGAGCGCATGGCAATAAGGCCAAGCGCTTATTTCAGGGTTCAAAAAAATATAAGA
>JANHFK010003297.1:17854-28383 GCA_036250565.1 Sibynophis collaris | reverse complement strand
GGCGAAAACGGCTTCCCCACCCCTCCGGAGGCCCTCTGGAGGCCAGAAACAGCTAGTTTCCCAACTTCCAGTAGGCCTCGAAGGCCTGAAAATCAGCTGACTGGCGTACGCATGTGCACTGGAGCTGAGCTAGGGCAATGCTCGCGCGCCCGCCTGTGGCACACATGTCATAGGTTTGCCATCACGGACCTCGGTCTTTAAAAAATTGTTAGGTGAGGTCAGATAAGGTATATATCAAAACATTATTTCATTGACTGTAATACTATTTATTAATCATAATATAAATATTTTAAGAGAAATTTAAAGTTGCATTGTTTGGTGTTTGCACCCATTGGCACAGTTTGGTATGGCAGTCAAGATACCAAGCTAGGCATATGGGAAGATTTTCTGGTCCCCCCTTTGGCACAAAAGGGGAAACCATGTCTGAAAAACCTTTCCAAGAAAACTGCAAAGACTACACCAGGTGGTCACCAGGATTGAAAAAAATGGATTTGGACTGTGGTCCTTTTGGAAGAGACTTAAAATCTGGCTGTGCAAGGCTGAGTTGGAGTCCCAATAGGAGCTCTCAAGGCTGGGAGTGGCTGATGGGTTAGAGAAAACATCTCCTTCCCTGTGTTGCCTATTCTGTGGCTTTTTAGTCTATTTAATTTTTCTTAGTTTTTAACTGTTTTGTATTATCTTTTTATTATGCAGATAAATTATTATGCAGAGTCACTGTTACAGTGGTGTGTGTGTGTGTGTGTCGCATATAAACTTAATGAATTAAAAAAATTGTGGATTATTACAATTTTGATCAATGTGTTAGTAGGAACTGTTATTCAGAACCATGAAAACTATGAATTCTAGGAGAAGGTTAGGATTGATTGGCTTCGATGTGTTTTTTTGAGTTCTTGGAGCACCTTTGTTTTTTTGGAATTACACATGTATATTTACGGCACTTCTCCTTTTTTTGATATGTTACCTGTGAAATTCTGTTATGATCTTGTTTAGTAATGAAAACCCATTTGAACAATAAAAAAGGGGCTCAGAATGCTTGACTATTAGTGTGGTAATACTAAGAGCAGTCATGGTAATAATAATAATGGCAACGTGCATTTATGGTTTATTAGCCGCCTAAATTTTACAGCAGATTTCTTAAGGAATTGACATTTCTTTATCTCTTGTTCCATTAAAACGTTGCTTCAAAACATATTTATGCTGTATTTGTTTGTTACTGCATCTTTGCTGCGACAAGGTTTTTTAATCATGCTGCAAGCATTCAAACACACGAGGGATCGGATTGAGAGACATCTTTCAAGATGGCAGCATTATCATAAGTCTGTCCTGGCAATCAGGAGGGAAGATGTTAATGCCTGGGAAAGAAGAGCTCCTCTAGCACCGCGCCATGTCAAGATGTTGACCAACTTGGGGCACAAAGTTCTGGTGCAACCATCCAATCGCAGGGCCATCCATGAAAAGGTATGTTTGGGTCGTGGTGGTGTTTGGGTGTATTAATTTGTTTTGCTCTTTTGAACAGGAAGAAGACATGAAATGCGCGGGCAAATTAATAAACAACAAAAGCTCCCAGAGTTGGAAGTCCACAAGTCTTAAAGTTGTGAAGGTTGGAGACTCCTGGTCTATACTATATCGCCGTGATGGCGAGCCTATGGCAGGCATGGCCAAAGTTGCACGCAGAGCCATGTCACCTGGCATGTGCGGCGTTGCCTGTTCCTCTCCCGGGTTTCTGGTGCGTATGCGTGCGCAACGATCAGCTAGCCTTTTGCATGTGGCAGTGCCGGAAACTAGAAGAGCTGGTCTTCCATTTTCTTGCATGAGCATGCGCGCAGGCCAGCTGATTGTCGCGTGTGCATGCGTGCCAGAAACCTGGAAGAGTAGCTGGCTCAAACCGGAAGTTCAGTAGCTGAAACCGGGAGTTCATTTTTTGGGCTCTTCCGGGTTGCAGCCCAGACGCGCGCACACTCCCTTTTCGGCACTCAGTTCGCCCTCACGGGTATATAGAGCGATTTTGTGGAAAGCGAATGAAACCCTAACATGGATGGGCTGAAGCGCCCTTACTCAGAGGTAAAGCAGCTGGAGGCTTTCAGAAAAGGAAGAGGGAAGAGGCAGAGACTTAGGAAAAAGATACCCGAGATGTCAGTAAACTCAAGCAGGACTTGGATCAAAAGTGAGGCTAAGAAGAAGGAATGTACCAAAAGAATGATGAGAAGAATTAGAGACGGGCGAGAACAGAAGAGGTGAAGAAGGATGCATTTCACACTGAAGAATCTTTTGTTCAGAAGCATCTGGTCTCTTTTAATGTGAAAGTAATTATATTGCAGCTCTGCTCTGGGCTGAGGAATATGATCTAACTGAAAATCAAAAGCTTTCCCCCCCCTTACAGGAGTGTAGAACCACTCCATGGGGCTGGGGGAGCTTCTGCTATAGCCATGTGATCCTGGAAACAGATATGACTGCTTTTAATGAGTGACAGGCTCTGTACAGGTGGTTCTTGACCTACAGCCACTTGTTTAATGGCTGTTCAGAGTTACAGTGGCACTGGGGGGAAAATGACACCTGTGCCCACGCTTAATGACTGCATGGTTCACTTAACCACAGTGAGTGCTTAACAACCGTGACAGAAAAGGTCTTACAATTGGGCACAACACACTTAAGAACTGGCCTTTTTTAGCATCAGAAATTTCTGGTTCTAATTGTAGTTGTAAGTTGAGGACTGCCTATAATTCAGCCTTGCCGGTGTTCTAAAACAGCTCTTCAAAATCAAATCTGAAGAGCTGCGCATCTCTCTTGACCAGTATAGATATAAATTATACTCATTCAGAATAGCATCTAGAAAACGTATGTGTGTCTCCTGTTTTTGTTCATCTCGGCTGTGTCAGTAACCTTTTAATGATCCATTGGCAGGACTATATTAAAGCGGGAGGCATTATACAAGAAGATATTTCCCAGGCTTGCCTTATTGTGGGTGTGAAGAGGCCCCCAGAAGATAAGCTAATTCCCAACAAGAACTATGCATTTTTCTCTCATACTATCAAAGCTCAAGGGGCAAATATGTCCTTGTTGGATGAGATCCTAAGCAAGGTAATACTGCACTTGTTGAGAGCTATTGTTATGATAATACCATTATGAAACGCAATAGAAGCAGTCTGAGGATACTTGTCAAGCATGCAATTAACTTTCCATACTATGACAATTATCTATAATGTGTGTTAGGAGTTTTAAAGGCTAAAAGGAGGAGAAAAATATACATGCTCCCAATCTACTGTTATGCGTTTTTAGACTATATTAATCTAAGCAGGCAACATACCCATCAGCACGACTTACATTTCAGTAGACATGCATCAAATGCTTGATTTAATTATTTACTATAATTAAAAGATGCTTATCTTTAATTGGTTTTCTCTTCTGTTCCCATCCATATCTTTCATGAACTTTTCTCCATTCACACACAGTAAATTATTAAGTTAGGCGAAGGATTGGAGAGACGTAAGTTGTATTTTAGGTTATTTAGAAAAATTCAAGTGGAGTAAAGGAAGGATGAGTCAAATGCAAATTAAAAAATCAAGATTGTATTGAAACAAAATAGTCACTAATAAATACACTCTGGGGACAGAGCTGATTTTGAATGCCTATTAATGATTTTTTTTAAAGCCTACATAATATTTTGAACTCGTGAATAAAACAAAGGCACGTTTCTCTTATGCTGCTATTTCTGAAATTAAAGATATTAAAACTGGCTTAATCTTTGATACTTGCTTCAATCCCATTTGTTCCGGCAATATATGCATAGCATTTGTGAGGCACCCAAACCTGATATAAAAACTGAAACCATATTTACCTCTGTTAAAAGTACCTGTATCTGAATCACGGAGACTAATGTGAGAAGCAACTTGCAGCCTGGCTTCTATGACTTGACTTGACACATACTCTCTGCTTTATGTTTTTAGAATATTCGATTGATAGATTATGAAAAAATGGTGGATCACAGAGGAGTGCGAGTTGTAGCGTTTGGAAAGTGGGCTGGAGTTGCAGGTATCTGGATTGAATATTAATATTGTGCACTTATTTTTCAAGAAGAATATTTGGGGTCACTACGAAGGGTTAGTGTAGATAAAGTGATACGTCTGTTTCGTTCAGTTTTAGTTCATTCGTTTAGATTAGAATGTCTTAGGTTTCTGCAACATATTGCATTCTTAGACCATAAGATTCTTCCTTATCACAAATTAGGCTGTTTGTATAGCTCAGTTTCATTTGGGAGGTTGTAGTCTGCCTGGTAGCTACTCATCCTGCCTCTTCCCATTAAAACGAAAACTAGAATGCAATGCCTCACTCAGGGGTGGATGGTCCATATTATCTAATCAGTAGGATAAGTAATAGATTATCTTATCCAGTATTTATTTGAATAGGAGATTGCATTTATATGTAGGATCTGGTCTGGCTCAGTTTTAGATAAGAATAGATAGCAACTTTCTCCAACAGGAATCTTTCAAACACTGCAGGCTAGAGTTCCTTCATTAGCAATAGCAATAGCACTTATATACCACTTCATAGTGCTTTTGCAGACCTCTCTAAGCGGTTTACAAATGTCAGCCTATTAACCCCAACAATCTGGGTCCTCATTTTACCCATCTCGGAAGGATGGAAGGCTGAGTCAACATGGAGCCGGTGAGATTTGATCTGCTGAACTGCAGATCTGAAGTAGCCTGCAGTACTGCACTCTAACCACTGCGCCACCAGCAGGGGTGGGTTCCACTTACCTTCGCTACCGGTTCGCAATAGGAATGCTCATGTGTGGCACTTTTATGCATGTGTAGAGCATCCGTGATGACATCCACCAACTCTACTGCCAGTTCTAAGAACCAGAGCGAACCGTTAGGAACCCACTACTGTTCTATAGACAAGATGGAGTTGAACCTGGGTCTCGAAGGTCCTCATCTAATAACCAAATTCCACTTTCCTCCAATGGGAAGAAATGCAAGTTGAAAAATGCAGAGAAAGAACTACCTGAGACTCTGCCACTGAGAAATTGTGTCACTGGGCCAGATAGGCAACAGGGGCATAGGATGCTCCTCTAAATTAGACTGTCTGAGTTATGGAATCTCTGAGTTCTCTATGGGTTGAGTGCCCATTGAGTTCAGCCCTGTCTGCTCTGTCTGGCAGAGATTTCCAGGCAGAAGTCTCCCTCTTCAATAGCACAGCCCTACTTTTGAGAAGACTATAAGGCAGCTGTCTAAGTTCTAATCAAGTCATATGGGCATTCAGTTCCTTGTTTTATTTGATTAAGTTATTATCATATTTGAACCGCTAACAATAGGGAAAGATACTTGTGGGATGGATGCCTTCCTGGGATTTGGCTACTTAGCATCATTTTCTGTTTTGCCATAGAAAGCAATATGTCTTAGGCCAGTGATGGCTAAACTTTTTGCCAACATGGGCCAAACGTGGGGGGAGCATTGGGGGGGGGGTCACATGTGTGCATGGCCACACCCATAATGCAATGCCCCCCATGTATGTGCGATCCCTCCTGTGGTCCCCTGCGACCCCCTGCGGCGCATTCTGGGCCTGGCAGGCCTCTCTGAAGTCTCCTGGGACCAAAAACAGGCCATGGGGGATCACCACGCTCCCCCCACCCCCGCACATGCGCACGAACCCCCTCATGTATGCGTGCACATCTCCCGCATGCGCCTCGCCCCCGCACCAGAGAGCTGAAAATCAGCTGGTTGGCGGGAGGCACGCGCGCATGCACGGTGGAGCTGAGCTGGGCGACGGCTCATGTGCCCACAGAGAGGGCTCCGCATGCTACCTGTGGTATGTGTGCCATAAATTCGCCATCACGGTCTTAGGCTGTTCTTGCACATTACTTGCTACTTGAGCTTCCTATCTGAGACGGGATCTCTTGCATGAGTCAACCATAAATAATTCCAATCACTTGCCTTCATCACAGCCTCAGCGGTGAGGGATACATTTGATGGAGATTGTTGGGGAAGAGAAGGCAAGTCAGGGGACACCCGCCCGCTTTTTCCTGGTTTCTGTTCTTTCTTAATCTGAGAGCGGATATTCCTGAAGATCTGGACGATGAGCAAGTTGATGGGGAACATCAGGATGGAACTTTCAAAACCAATCATCACTTCTTGCCACGTGAACTCTATCTTGCCTGGGAAGAGCAAGCGGAAAAGAAGAGTCATGTGCTTGTCCAGTTTTTTTACTTCATCTATTTTTGCAAAGCCAGTTTTAAAGAATGGGAAGCCATGTTTTTTTAGCATAATGTGTGAATCCTACCAAGGCTTTAATAATGCCAGTGAAACACCATCTTAACCAGAAGTGATATTCAACAGGTTCTGACCAATTCTGGAGAACCGCTAGCAGAAATTTTGAGTAGTTTGAAGAACTGATAAATACCACCTCTGACTGGCCCTGCCCCCATCTATTCTCTGCCTCCTGAGTCCCAGCTCATCGGGAGGAAATGGGGATTTTGCATTAACCTTCCCCCAGGAGTGGGGAGAGAATGGGGATTTTGCAGTATCCTTCCCCTGCCATGCCCACCAAGCCACGCCCACAGAACCGGTAGTAAGAAAATTTGAATCCCACCACTGATCTTAACCCCAATTCAAGTGCACCAGATTATGACTAATATTGACATTAACGGAGCATTTGGCTATGCTGCACAGGAGTCATATGAGTTATAACCAACACAGGTAGATGGTTGGAAGAAAACTAGAGTATTGTTCCAACAGATATGTGTGGCTTTGTGTCTTTAAACAAGGATTCTACTGACCAATGTTTGAGGTTAACAAAAGTTCCTTTGAAGGTGAATGAGATACTTAGCTACACAGGGACTCCAGCTACCTTGACCTTTGACTGTCATGCTTGATGATTGGGGAATTGTAGTCCAATCTATCTGGAAGGTACAAGATTTGGGGTGAATGCTCCTAACCCATCTCTTCCTACTCTTCTCTCTCTCCGCTTTTTTTTCAATAATCATTGGGAACGTCCATCTCACCGTCTTCCCTAACTGTTATTTCCTGTTCTCTTCTATTCCTCTTTTTCTTGTCATTTACCAGACTCCACATCTCCTCTTGGTCATCTCCAAATACAAACTACAAACAGAGTTCTCGAAACATATTTCACCTACCGATGGCAGACTCCATAGCTCTTACTCTAACATCAGTCTCGACGAAGCATTAATGCAGCAGGTTTCATAAAGATTAAACATTTTGCAGGTTTTTCTCCAGCATCTTTATAACAGTCATTTAGCATACTGTAAGTCAGTATGGTTTTTGGTAAGGGGAGGAATCAAGAAAGCATTTTCAAGGTGTCACCAACTTCAAAGCAAGAAGAAGCATCAGATCTAGAATTTGTTCTCCGTGGCTAGATTTCATATTCAGATAGTCCTCTTAACTCCTCTTAGTTGTCCTTCCTACTGTACTCTAAAGCAATAAAGCCGTGATGCTATTACCTAAATCCATTTTTTGGTCTGCTGGATCCTTGGGTACCCCCCAAAACATGATGCTGGTCAACATGGTGCACAGAAGAAGCGAGAAACAACAGGACACTCTCTGAGCTCGTGTAAAAGAGCTGCGTGGACAACGGTTGAAAATGGAGTACCAGATATGGCTGTCGCGAAAGCCCCTGGAGGTCTTCATGAAAAAGAGATTGCTGAAGAAAAGAGAAAGAGACCAGATGAAACCATGAGGAATCAAAGCAAAGACTTTTTGCTCACCAATTAATTATCCCTAGAGCAGGAGTTTCCAACCTGGGCAACTTTAAGAATTGTGGACTTCTGGCTGAGGAATTCTGGGAGCTGAAGTCCACAATTCTTAAAGTTGCCGAGATTGGAGACCCCTGCTCTAGAACCATTTAAAAAAACAAAAACAAGTAGAATTCTGGAAACTTGACCAAATTTTTTATTTTATTGAACCTTCGCTGGGAAGAAAAAAATATACTGTATGTTAGGCACTTTAGAAGGTCAGATCCTGAAGATGAAACTCAAATACTTTGGCCACCTAATGAGAAGGAAGGACTCACTGGAGAAGAGCCTAATGCTGGGAATGATTGAGGGCAAAAGAAGAAGGGGACGACATAGAATGAGGTGGCTGGATGGAGTCACTGAAGCAGTTGGTGTGAGCTTAAATAGACTCCAGAGGATGGTAGAGGACAAGAAGGCCTGGAGGAACGTTGTCCATGGGGTCGCGATGGGTCGGACGCGACTTCACAACTAACAACAACAAAATGTTAGGCACACCACTTTCCAAAGCAAACAAAAATACACACCTGAACTGCTTCATGTCTTGTTCAGTGGCCACAGGGAAGACTTTATCTAGGACACAATCTCCAACATCAATAGCCAGCCAAGAGTTACAAAGAAAATACCACTTCTGATCAGTGGCCACATCATGGACGAGAACACGATTCACATACCTGCAAATGAAAAATATAAAAGAAAGAACACGGTTGAGGTTCATGCATTATATTAAGCAATGACATAGTTAAATAACAGTTGGTTAGCAAAAAATCTGATTCCCACACCGCACAACACAAAGAGGCCAGTTTGGTCTAGTAGTTAAAGTATCAGACTAGGAACTGGGTGACAGTGAGTTCTAGTCCCGCCTTAGTCATAGAGTAGCTAGGTTGATACAGTAGAACGTGTGAACCTAGCTTACAAACCTGGGACATTTTTACTTACCCAATCCCCAATAAAATCACTTGAAGCTATCTTGCAGTCTTATTCTTGATGGAGTAGATTGGCAACTGGCCAACATGTTCCAGCCGCAAGCTATTTTTAGACTCACTTAGTAGAAAGCAGTAATATTTCATGTCTCACACTAAGGACACTCTTGACACCAAACTACATTAATTTTTCAACTGGGCGCCTTTCAGAAGTCATGGTCTACCACTCCCAAGGAGTTAACCAATCTATAAAGGTTAATCTAAACAAGGCTAGAATTGTAACCCAGCGTATTTGAGGGCCCCTTTAAATTGGAGTTAATTAAATTAAAATAGAAGATCTCTTCCTTGAACCTTCAGGAAAGAGAACCATTTTATTTCTTTAATCATGTCTTTATTTAATTTAATTTAATTTATTCAATTTATACCCCGCCCTTCTCCCTCGCGGGACTCAGGGCGGCAATTTGTTGAATTGGTGTGGCTGCGCAGTTCACATCCGTGACTGCGAGTTACTTCAATGCAAAACCAGGCAAAAAAATTAACCAGAAACGTATGCAAACCATAAAGAAGTACCGTATTGTTCAGACTATAAGACGCATCGGCGTATAAGACGCACCAAGATTTCAAAGAGGAAAACAAGAAAAAAAAAAGGTTTTGGCCTCCGTACATCTGGTTTTTGCCCTCCCCGGCTCCCAGGAGCACTCTGCAGACTTCCCAAACCCTCTGTGAGTCCCGTTTTTGCAAAGAACGGACCCGTTTTTGGCTTCCCAACCCCCCAGGAGCACGGAGCCGTTTCTGCCCTCCCCAGCCCCCAGGAGCACTCTGCAGGCCTCCCAAACCCACTGCACATCCCATTTTTGCGAAAAACGGACCTGTTTTTGGCCTCCCAAACCCCCCACGTGTAACGTTTTTACCCTCCCAAACCCTCTGCGTATCTTGTTTTTGCGAAAAATGGGCCTGTTTTTGTGCAAAAACGGGATGCGCGGGCCAGAGTTTCAGGAGGCCAAAAATGGCTGTATTGGGTGTATAAGATGCACCAACATTTCCACCCTCTTTTAGGGGAGGGGAAAGTGTGTCTTATACTCTGAAAAGTATGGTATTTCAGAAGATGTCCTCTTTACAAAAGGAGCCTAAAAGGACACCTTTAGTTCTGTCTCTTCTCTTACGTACCAGGCAGGGCTCGTTCCAGAATTGTCATGCCACAGTCTGATACTCTGTAGTTCCCCAAGAGGAAAGAGGGTGCACAAGAGAAAGATATCCACAGCCCCTCGCTCAAAAACGGGGGTGTCGGGGTCCATCAAATGATGCGGCTCACTCTCTCCTTCCTGGCCGTACAAGGTGAGAGTCACCTGGAATAGAAAGGATGCCTAAGAATTGCTTCACTTCCTCATGGATTTCATTTGCATACGGATAGCCTGCGATTTCGGAACCGCAATTGCGCCCCAAATTAGTGTTGCAAAGTGAGACGTTTGTTAAGTGGGGTTTGCCCCATTTTACGACCTTTCTTTGCCACCGTTGTTAAGTGAACCACTGCCGTTCATATGTCAGTTACACGGTTGTTAAGTGAATTTGTCTTCCCCGTTGACTTTGCTTGTCAAAACGTTGCAAAAGGGCCTTGGGGCACAGCAACGGCCATAAGTATGAACCAGTTGCCAAGCATCTGAATTTTGATCGTATGACCATGGAGATGCTACAAAGGTCATAAGTGTGAAAAATGGTCATAAGTCATTTGTTGTAAATTTGAATGGTCACTAAATGAACTGTTTTATGTCGAGAACTATCTGTACATGCCAGTTGTCAAGTGCCTAAATTTGGATCCTTTAACCATGGGGGATGCTTCCATGGACATAAGTGTGAAAAACATTCAT